>LGRX02027500.1:0-16328 GCA_001247695.2 Cymbomonas tetramitiformis | reverse complement strand
ACCGACTGCTTGTTGATTCCGCCAGGAGTTAACCTAGCAGGCTGCCAACTCGTTATCGCATGGACGGCACCTCCCGGTGCACTACAGATCAAAACAAACTGAAATGAAATTGCTATTAACGTGCTTGTTTCCGCCAGGAGTAAACCCAGCGGGCTGCCAACTCCATATCGCATGGAAGGCACCTCCCGGTGTACTAGAGATCAAACCAACTGAAATGAAATTGTTATTAACGTTCTTGTTTCCGCCAGGAGTAAACCCAGCAGGCTGCCAACTCCATATCGCATGGAAGGCACCTCCCGGTGTACTATAGATCAAACCAACCAGAAATGAAATTGTTATAAACGTTATTTTTTCCGCCAGGAGTAAACCCAGCAGGCTGCCAACTCCATATCGCATGGAAGGCACATCGCGGCGTGCTACACATCAAAACAAACAACAACCTAATGTTGCGTCAGCGTACATCACAAATAAACAAACTGATATCTGGCGTCTTTCCAAACTTGCTCTAGTTTCTACGGCGCTTGTTGTCCTCCCCTGCGGGTGCTGCCGTCGGGTGCCGCCGTCCAGAAATTACGAGTGCGCAACGCTGGAATCCGGTCTGCGCCGAAATTACCACGGCACTCTGCCAGGGTCAAGGTGCGCTCTACGCCGGCCTCGTCCTTCCACCCAACCTCGTAGTTTCGTTTCACCCGGACAGCGGGCACGATTTTCAGATTCATCTCCACCAGCTGCTCCCACGTCCAGGACTCCACCGTAAAGTCACCGTGGAAAATGCTGTAGTCAAACCTAGCCAGTGGCTCCACCGTGCCATCCACATTTCCATCGTCCGCTGCCACTAGGTGGCATCGCATGATCTCCGGATGTCCCATCGTGCGCCAAGGAGATGCATCGCCGATGGTCTCGTGCTCAAACACCGTTTCTCCCACATAGGCATCTACGTCTCGTTCGGTACCGTCCTTATCCTTCACCACGCCCCCGTACCAATCGCCGAACGTGACATGCGAATCAGATTGGAACTCTTCGATTGCATTCTCGGTCCTAGCTGTTACCGCCGCCTTACGTTTCGCCGCCGCGGTCATCGAGGCTCTCTTCGTCAGTAAGCCCCTTCCGTATGCGAGCACCTGTCGCATGTCATCATCGTCCGCGTCATCATCGTCCGCGTCATCATCGTCGTCGACATCCGCCATGCTTCGCACCGCTCGTGTTGCACGGGATGCGCGCCGTGCGGCAGCCGCGGGAGCTTGCCGTGTAGCCTGGTTAATCGATTTGAAAGCCGCCTTCAAAACGGATCCTTTTTTGCCTATTTTTTTCAGGTCCTTAGTCCACCGCTCCCGCAACTCCGTCTCGCCCTCCCCCCGCCACCCCGTCGTCCCGTGTTGCGTACTGAGAAGTTCAAAACCAGGCATGTGTACCTTCTCGAAGACGGCCTTCGCCGTCATGCAAACCTGTCTCTGCGTAACCCTCGCTACGTGCTGCACGTGTTCGATCAGTGCCGGTACACCCAGCTGCTGTACTTGCGGGAGCAGCTTTTGCTTCTCCCGCTGCAAGTCTTCGTATGCGGTTGGTGCGCAACCAAACGCAGCGCTCAACTTGCGTTTGTTGCCTGACAGTAGCGCAAAAACCCCCATGCCCATTTAGTATCATCTCCCATGATTGCGCAAACTAACACGAGAACATGGCAACTAACGCGTGTTTGTTCACGTACACATGCGCGAGTCGCAAACGGGTAGACTACGTACTAGCCATCGTTTTCTTCCTCTGCTCCTCATACTGGTTCGGCTCCGCTCCGTCACCTCGTGGGCTCCGTCGAGGCACGCTGGTTGCAGCCAGTGGTGCTCCTGGAGCAGGAACGGCGTCGCGAACTCGTGGACTAGTCCGTGGAGGTGTATTGGCAACCAGTGGTACGGCTGCAGGAACGGCGTCGCGAACTCGTGGGCTTGTCCGTGGAGGTATATTGGCAACCAGTGGTGCTGCTGCAGGAACAGCGGCGTGCACTCGTGGACTAGTCCGCAGTGGAGGTGTACTGGCAACCAGTGGTGCTGCTGCAGGAACAGCGGCGTGCACTAGTGGACTAGTCCGCCGTGGAGGTGTACTGGCAACCAGTGGTGCTGCTGCAGGAACAGCGGCGTGCACTAGTGGACTCGTCCGTCGTGGAGGTGTACTGGCAACCAGTGGTGCTGCTGCAGGAACAGCGGCGTGCACTAGTGGACTAATCCGTGGAGGTGTACTGGCAACCAGTGGTGCTGCTGCATCAACAGCGGCGTGCACTCGTGGGCTCCGTCGAGGCTCCATGTTTATATTTGTAGGCCACCTCCCGGCATTAACCACCCGCTCAACAGCATCGGATGTTGGCGATAGGGGATCTATGGCCCCGGCCAAGGCACCATGAGTGGGTGCCGCCAGGGCTATCACCAAGTCTGGGCGTTTGTCTCGGACTTGGTTGTTGAATTCCGTCGCCGCGTTCAAGTCAGTCCGTTGGCGCTGTTCTACTGTCGTGCCCTTCGGTCCCAGAAAACGTCGGTTGACTAGCCGTCGTTGTACCTTACGGGTTGCGACGTCTTTTTCCAGTGTAGGATACGCCTGGGTAAACAGCTTCACACACAGATCGAATCGCTCCTGGGCCTCGGGGACGTTTGCCCAATATGCACTCGTGGGCTTATCCACGATCTGCCGCGCCTCCAGGTCGAATCCCACAGGGATCTTCCTTATGAAAGCCTCCACGTCCAGATGTGGGCCAGCTGCCCGTCGGTTGCGTGGCGCTCCTGATTCGACCACCGGTGTGTCTCAGGGCATTTGGCACTCCGTTACGGGATCGCAGAGCGCGGGCCACCGTCTACACCACGAACTGCACCGATACCATACGATGTTGTCCGGTGCGGTCGGTAGGGTGTGTAATGATTTGCTGGAGTTTGCGTACAATTATTTGATGCATTCTTGTACCCTTTATACACATCTGCACTTGATGCTGACTGACGGGATCACAGGGCCACTAAAAGAACGTGCCTCGTGGTTTAGCGGGTTCGGCACCGTACTCCGGCAGGAAACTTGACCCCGCGGGTTCGTCACCGCCCTGGTGCTCCTCCTGCAAGATCCATGATCCGTGCAAACCGAGGATGACCCGTCCAGTCATGCCACCACGAAAATGCTTGGTAGGCTTAAAGCAAGGCTTTAGTAAATGCGTTGTACAAGGGTAACAAGGGAGCCGGCGAGTCTTACGGGGATCGGTGCTTGATTTGCTGGAGGTCGAAGCACCTCTGCCGTTTGCACCTCCCCTTCGCTTGTTCCTGGCCGCTGGCTTGACGCGAAATGAACATGCCGCATAGTAGGCATTACCCCTGACCAAGGCGGATTGTGTGGTGCCATTGTACCCTGCGAGGTCCACGCCCCACGCCCAACCCACATTTATTTGTTGTGGTGGTTTTTTATTCTAATTATCACATGTATTAGATTGGTGTTACTATTACATATCTAATAATAGTTAGTATTATTAGATTACCTATACTACTACAGGTGATATTGTTAGATTACCTATAATCTTATAGGTAATCTAATAAAATTACATTATTAGATTGTAATATTAGATATGCATATATGATACAGATCTTATCTACATATTATGTATATATTATCTAGATTTAGATATGTATACATGATATGATATGATATGATAATATATATACCATCTACATTGTAATAGTAGATTGTAATATTACAATATGATATTTCAATTTTAGATTGCAATATTGCAATAATATTACAATATTAGGTTGTAATGTTGCAACAATTATTACCATGTAACATGCAACATTGTAATATTGCTCAGCAACATTATTATTACTACAGCAGCAATATTATTAGATTGTATTATTATTGCAAGATTACAATCTAATATTGTAATATCATATTGTAATATTACAATCTAATATTCTAATATTACAATCTAATATTCTAATATTACAATCTAATATTGTAATATTACAATCTAATATCACAATCTAATATTGTAATATTACAATCTAATATTACAATCTAATATTGTAATATTAAAATCTACTATTACAACCTGGATGATATATAGATATATATTTAGAATAATATATATCATATATACATATCTAATAATATATATAATATATACAATCTACTATATATACAATCTACTATTATTAGATTGTAGTAATATTAAAATTTGCTGCCAACTTACTCTATACATCCTAGTTGTCAATTACTCATATTTCAGTTGCGTATTCCCTTGGGTAGGCCATGCCTTTGGCCACAGTTTTTGTAGAGGTGCGTTTTCCGGAACGACGGTTGACCGGACGTGAATTCTATCTTCACGACGAAGTTCCACGTAAAAAATCAGGACATGTGGTGCGTTTTACAACATTGTAATATTGTATTATTATTGCAAGAGTACAATCAGCTATTGTAATATCATATATGTAATATTACAATCTAATATATATATTATATACAATCTACTACTATTAGATTGTAGTAATATTACAATTTCCTTCCACCTTACTCTATACATGCTAGTTGCCAATTACTTATCTTTGCAGTACATTTAAATTGTTTCCCACTCTGACAATAGGTCTGCAAAGTATCTATGCATAACTGCCTTGTGCAAATTCCACCGGTAACGAAAGTAACACGCATGATGCAGATCAGTTAACCAATAATGTGGCTCTTTCAAATACTCTTCATTCACGAGCCACAATGAGGAATGCCATCTGGGACTGATACACATCTGATGCTCAACTTCCGGCTCGCCTTCGGGAATATGTACGGGAGTCCCACTCAGCTGTGCAATATCATATGGCACTTGAACAATACCATATTCACACGATACAAGAACCTTCTCACCAACTGCCCACATTATCCTTTCCTCTACCCAATCCCTAATGAACAGCGCTTCTGGCTTTGTCCTGCAAAGCCAGTGCTTCTTCATCCACTCCAAAAGAATATGAAATAGGAGATGGTGGCCTCGGTCTCCTGTGTAATGTGGTTTGTCATTTGCAACATGAGATGGTGGACAAGTGAGGGTAGGAAGTGAGGATGAATTCCACCGGTCATGCCATGATTGCCGCGCCTGTATTAATCAGAGCGACAGCGGTGCAATTTACTAATAAAATGTCTACAGTGATGTACGTATGCTATCGCAAGGCGTGTGTAAAAATTGCTACTGAATGCCGCTAATGAAATCCTCAACATTTAACACCACTGCACAACGAGTAAGGAGATCCCAATGCCCCTCTACAACCTGCTCAAGGTTGTCCGGCGCGACATTATTCAGTGTGGGGTATGCCACGCACGCGTCTTCCACAATTATTACGCAGTATCCCAGTTGCTGCGCCGCAAGGGCGGTGTGCAGCACGCACTGGGAAACGTACGCGCCCATGATAACTATGACTGTTGGTGCCGGTTGCTGGGATGTCACTGCTTCCAGCAGATTCCTATACGGGCTCGAAGCGAGCTCGGAAATGTTATCTACATGAAAGGCATTCATATTGCTACTCAGGAAAGCGTGGTCCCTTTCCACGGTGCCTGAAATTGGCCCAAGGGTTTCGAGAAATTTATCAATCCCTGGAGGTGCTCCCATGGCATCATCGGACCGAGTGAGGAACCCCTCACCGCCATCGAAAAAGGAGTCGGCTCCGGACGCCTGGGTTTGCCATGGCCGATACCACTTGGTCCAATTGATACTGATTGATTTGGCGCGACAGTGAGCTAACACCCGCTGGGCCTGCATTCGGTGGTTGGGAGTGAAATCGGCGGCATGCGACTCCTGAGCATCCAGAAAAAGCACTGACAGGGAACTGGGGTGGAGTATACTACCACCTGCCTTCAGCGCGGTTTCTATTCCTAACATCGTATACCCGGCGTGCACGCGCGGAGGCGGTGCACGCATGTCGAGTCTGGGAGCGCTGCCTTCTGAGAGGTCGCTGCTGGCTGCGGCATACACCGTTCCACGATGCATGCATACCATCACCGAGAGCACTGGATAGAGCCAGACCCGCACAGGGGGCGTCAAGAACCATGCGTAGAAGTGGTGGGGATAGCTTCTGGTTTCATTTCGCCCGTCCGTCCGAATGATCTGAACCCGTAACACGGATGTCAGGTCTTCGGAAGGAAAAGCATCCCTAGCCATCCCCCGTGCATTCTGTTCTCGGGGGTGGGCTTGGTTGAAGGCCATTGCCGATTCTGGGGAAGGACGGGTCGCTGGATGAACAAGGCTACAATTCAAGCAATTGCAATATATTTATGGCAGGAAAGATTGACCAGTAAATTACAGGTTGAGCAACAGCTCCTCCAAATAGTTACTTCAAGTTAGAACAGCCTCCAAATGGGCAATATTCAAGTCTTATACTTTCAAGGCGCGCAGTTCATATTCTCTAATCGATCTGTCCCATGTCGGCTGGCATATCATCATCTGCCACCTATACAAATCCTAATCAGAGAATATGCATTTGGACAATCCTAATCAAGACAGTTGATTTCATTGTCCCTTGCTGATCTTTGCTTTCTTCCTACGAGGAGCCACGTCAAGCCCTTCTTCTTCATCACTGTCACTTCTTATGGAATACTTCAATTGAGTTATATACTCATGTGTCCAACATCTCGGATATTTCCTAGGTTGCCTCTTCGTCTCTTCAGACACCCCAGCCTTATTCTCACCCATTGAAGTCAATCCAGTATCTGACCCATAAGGTTTCTTCGGTGGTGCATGAACACTCTCCACCACAGAGGCTGGGGCATCCTCAGATATGGCCTCAGACTTCTGCTCGGTAATAGGCTGATCATCGGGCTGAACAGGTGAGGTCGGGGAGGTGCCCTTTGGTACCCGGTGAAGTTCACCCTTCTCATCCATGATCAATTGCAGTCCCAGTCTCTTCAACCTTCGAGCTTCAGCTTGTTCTTCAGCATCGTCAGCTACCAAGTCATCGAACTCGCCGACGTCATCCTCGGTGTCATCATATTCAGGCGAAGTTGGCTCCCATTTCGGACTGGCAGTGTCCATGTCATGTATGACACCCGCGTCATCTTTGTCATCCGAATCTGGTAGCTTCTCCTCACTGTTAGTGACACCTGCGTCATCATTGTCATCAGAATCTGGTAACTTCTCCTTGCTCCAGGACACAGCGCCTGTACCCGAATCTTCACTGTTCGTAGACGCTGAGTGTGTAGGCTTACGCCCTTGGTAGGGAATTCCATGATATTCATCATCGTCAATCACAATCGTCGGATTCCAGTACGCGATCCCAACGCGGCTAATCGGTAATGAGAATGGCGCTACCGGCGCCTTCAACTGAGTGGCGTCTTCTAGAAACCAGCCGCCGCCCCTATTACGCTCCCAGCGGCGTAGCGCACCAGAAGGGTGTACGATAATATGCTGCCAGCTATAATCAAGTCCAGGCTTTCGCTCCCCATAGTACGAAGTCACTGGCTCGGGAGTCCCCTTCCGAGCCCATTGCCATCTCACTGCCCCAGTATGCATAAATACAATATGCCAATCGAATGGCTTGGCCGGGCTATTGTTCCCTGGCACAACTCCTCCCCTCTTAGCTTGTTAGTACAAAGAGATGATAACTCAGAGTCATTTGTACAGCAGCTAAGATCCAGATACAGATCAGCCATGCTTATGGATGCGTGATATGCTTTTCTGATCGAACAGGTGCTCGAAGAGTTGGCGAAGCAATCCAGAGGGCAGAGGGTATACAGCAGCGGAGACTCCCGCTCCTTGTTACCCAGGATGAGGCCCCAGTTGAGCAGTTTCCGGATGTGATCCCAGCGTCTGTTGGTGAAGGCAAGGAGTATCCATCGTACAGTACCGCAGGTCCACTGGAGGAGGCGACTGTGTATGTCCAGATGCAAGTAGGCTTGCGGTAGCCAGTGCCATACATACAGTAAGAGCAATACAACGGAGTGGGTAACCGACGAACTACAGGTCGAAATCGCAGCGCAAAGGGAAACCTGCCCATCGGATTTTCCATAAACCAGTGCTTGGGTTTGAGGAAGTCGAAGATTTGGAGCGTACGGCGTACACAGGCATCAGCCTGTCGCAGTTGTCGCACCCCTGTGGTCTTAGCCTGACTGTATTCAGTGCACGGTGGGCTAGCCCAGATGACGTCAAAGTAACCAGGTGCGTAACGCTTGAAGTCCCAGTCCTGAACCTTCTCAGCGTAGGTAGGTTGCCAGCGAGGATCATGATCTACGGTGACCACGGTACTCTTCGGATAACATGACAGGAAACTTCTCTCCACACTACCTGTACCACTGAAAAGTACTAGTAGTCGCAACTCGCGTGTCGAGACCACAGAGTCCAGAAGAGCCAGATGCGTCACAAAGGCGTCAGAGGAGCGACAGTATTGTTCCCAAGGTAGGCAGTTGCCCAGAGAAAGAGGTTCCCCTTCATCAGCGGTGTCCAGGAAGGTTAAAGCTCTGGCGCGTTCCCGCCTTTGCTTCCGCTGCATTCTGACCTCCTGTAAGGCTTTTTCGCGGGCTTGTCCTTCTCGGGATAGTCTCAGTTGCTCAAACTCTGTGAGCTGTTCGAGTTCACCCCCGTAGTTCAACGACTCGCGAGTCTTCCAGGAGTCATGAGCATTAGAGTACCCAGTCCAGCGAACCAGAAATTCTTCTACTTCCTTACCTCCTCTCGCAGGTTTCACTCTTCGAGCCAGAATCTTAGACACATGTGTCTGGGATTGTCCATCCACGAGAACCTTGGCAGGAGTAGGGGTTTGCTGACGCAGCGCAAAAGCTTCATCTGCAGTGCGGTATTCCTTGAGGCGATGCTGCGCAAAAACATCGTGAATACGCCATTTAGGGGGTAACTTGAGCCGATAAGCTACCGGAGCACCTCTGTCAATTTCGGGTAGCTCTCGCTGCTGGTCACTGAAGAACCTCTCGGTGATGGGTAAGGGCCCGTGCCAGCGAGGTCCCAGCTTCCTGAAGGATTCGCGGTTCATGATATTTTCCGTGAGATGCTTGGCATCTACCCAGACCAAGTCTCCTAACTGAAAGGATTTGGCGGTGTGACGCTGGTCAAACTGATGTCGCTGGCGTTGCTGTGCCAGTTCTAGCTTAGTGCGGGCGTCCTCTAGTTGAGCCGCGAATTTACTAGCCATCTCGTGGGCAGTACCTTCTCCACCCTTGCGCCTGGAGTGTTGTCCAGCAGCGGCTTGCAGGAACAAATCCAGTTGCGACATAGGCGAGTGCCCCAAGACCAACTCGAAAGGGGTAAAGCCGGTTACATCGCTCCGCGTATCGTTTATGGCGAACTCCACGTTGGCACACCACAAATCCCAGTCCTCTGGATTGCTGCCTACGAAGGACCTCAGCATGTCTTCTACCACGCGGTTGGTATGTTCAGCTTGTCCGTCCGAACGAGGGTTATAAGGCGTAGTGGAGGCCACTTTGGTTCCCATAAGTCTCATCAATTCCTTCCACATAGCATCCTGAAAACGAGGGTCGCGGTCAGAGACAATCTTCATAGGGGTGCCATGTAGTTTCCAGATGTGGTCGAAGTAGATTCGAGCTATAACCTCAGCGGAGCTGTCCTGGAAGTTCAACGGGATGATGGGAACCATTTTGCTGAGCTTACACGTGAAAGTAGCAAAGGCATCGTGATTCCGCGCCGTGACTGGCAGTCCAGTAACAAAGTCCACACTGACCACTTGCCATAGTCGCGTAGGAATAGTGTGTGGGTTCAGCAATCCATCCGGGTAAGAATTTCTCGGTCGCACCGCTTGACAGATAGCGCAAGATGAAACCCAGCGTCCCACATCTTCTGCTGCCCCTTTCCACCAGAAGCGTCGCAGGACTCGTTCCAGAGTTTTGTCCCTGCCCGCGTGTCCAGCTGAAACAGAGGCGTGCGCCTCTTGCAGCACTACTTCACGGAGTGGTGAATCTTCTCCCAGTACCAACTGATAGCGTCCAGCGCTCACCCTCCACAACACATTTCCCACCACGCAGAAGTCACGAGTGCGTTGATGCGGAGCTTCTTGGATTTCCTTCCTTAAAGTCTGTAGTGGACCAGGTCGCCCATATTCCGCTTGCAGCGCTTTGAGAAACTGGCCTCCTGATATCTGCTGATGCAGGTCTCGAACGCTGGCCGCTTCTCCAGTACGCAAGATAGGAGGGGGTGAACTCGTCTTCCTTTTCCGCTTGACACGCTGTCGAGCTGGCGGGGCGTACACCACTAACAGGGGCCAAGGAAGATCCAGAAGGGCTCCGTCCGATGCAGCGAACATCTGCACAGGTTCCCCTTGAGCGTCATGGGTAGGAATAATGTACTCCACTCTCATTCCCGCAGATCTGAACAACTGCCGCCACTGGGGCATGCGAGACTGAAAGTCAGGAAGGACAAAGAGAGCTGAAGTATTCTCAGGGTCCAGACGCCATTCTTCCACATATCTCCTCAGTACGGCCTCGATGGTCAAATGGTTGGAGGAGAAGGGAGGATTGCACCAGACGTTCAACCCTCGCCAGTTTTCCTTCAAGCAGTCCGTCCAGTAGCGGTTGACCTGACGATTCTTTCCTCCCAAGTCGCAACAGGCGTCCACCTCGAAAGGTCCATATTCTTGACTCAAGAAGTCGAACATGTCCGCACGGAACTTCCAGTCCTGTCGGTCGCTGGGCTCCAGGAGTCTGGTTGAGGCCTCGCTGCACTTTGGCGTTGCTGAGTAGTCAACAGGGGTCTTCCTGGGAGAAGGAGGCGAGGATGCTGTCAGTTTGCCAGAGCGCGTCTGAACTGCCAGGGTTGCTTCCTCGTACCCGGTTTCGGCCAGCTGCAGGGTATGTAAGGCGTCCATCCAGAGTTGAGGGGAGTCCATCCAGGTGAGAGTCCCACTGTACGCGAGAACTGGTTCCGGATCTTTGGTCTTGGCGCTGTTGGACTTGCGCTCCTTCAACTTGTTGGGATCTACCACTCCCAGGGGCGCACGTCCTTGGCGAGACTCTTTACCAGCGGCAGGTCGAAACTTGTTGGCAGTGTCTGCGGCTGAAGGAGGTCGCTGCGGTTTCCCAGTAACCGGGTGCACAAAGCCAGCTTCTACCAGTCCTTCTCTCGCGGAAATTTCCTTGTAGTCGGGTCGCCTGGACAGAGCGGCTGGAACCCAGAGTAGCGCCCCAGGAATGTACTCCATCTCGGGTACCCCTACCTCCACTAGATCCATGTACCAACGGGCTTGGCGTCGGCTGAGAGGTTGTCCGGGTGCCATTAACCAGACTAGGGGCTTATGGTCACCCTGCAATTGGAACTCGGTCCAGATGAGGTAGTGTCGCCAAGTTTGAGTAGTGCAGTGATGGAGAGCGCAGAGTTCTCTTTCGCCAGCATGGTAGTTCTGCTCGGCTCCATTAAACTGTCTGCTTTCAAAGGCGATGGGTTGCAATCCATTTCCTACGTCTTGCATCAGTACTCCCCCCAGCGCCACTCCACTGGCGTCAGTTTGTACCACGAAAGGATGCCGTCCTTCGGCCGCCGCTTTCATATCGGGTAGCGCCAGAGTAGGTGAAGAACATAGCGCCTTCTTAATCTCCTCGAAGGCCCAACGCTGCATGGGTCCCCATAGCCAAGCGACATCCCCTTTGGTGAGCTGAGTCAAGGGTTGTGCTACTTCAGAGAAGCCCAACATGTACCGCCGGTAGTACCCAGCCAACCCCAAAAATTGGCGCACATGCGTGGCGTTTTCCAGAGCGGGCCAGTCCCTGATGGCGGCCAACTTGTCATGTTGAGGTTGACTTCCTTCCCGTGAGATAACGTGCCCCAGAAAGCGTATCTGGGTCTGCAGTAGTTGACACTTAGACTCCTTGAGGTAGATGCCCTGGTTCTCACAGACTTCGAGAAATTGCTGGAGATGGGAAAGATGCTCCTCCAAGGTGTTGCTGAAGAGGATACAATCGTCCAGGAATATTCTTACAAAAGAAAGATGTCCCCGAGCTCGCTGCATGCGTCTCTGATAGCAAGAAGGACTGTTGGTCAACCCCATGGGCATCACCAACCACTCATACGAGCCATAGGGAGAAGTGAACGCCGTCTTTTCCACATCCTCAGACGCCATAGCCATCTGCCAGAATCCATCGACCGCATCGAAGGAGGAGAAGTACTTGGCCCCATGCATGGAGTCGAACAACTGCTGAATGTCGGGAAGTGGATATTTGTCCTTGACAGTCAGGCTGTTGATGGCTCGGAAGTCGCAGACCATTCTGAGTACTTCAGGTTTCCCAGGCTTGGGAACCATCAGCACTGGTGCAGCGAACGGACTTGAGGAAGGCCTGATGTAGCCCTTACTCAGGAGTTCATCCAGGCGTTCTCGCAGTTGAGTCAGCTCCACCATGGACATCTTATAGGGCCTCTTAGCGGGCGCGATACCATTCCATCCCTCTTGCAGTCTCACATGGGCCACTTCATCTTTTCGCAGGGCGTCAAAGTTGGGCAGCGCTTCGCGAATTACTCGAGGTGAAAAGGACTCGATCAGCTTTTGAAACTTCTTTCTCCACTCGGGGGAGATTGAAGGGTCCTCCAAATTCTCGCTGGTGGCCATCGCTGATAACATCGAAGTCCCTACCAAAGGTGTCGCATAGGCCACTAAGATGTCGTGGGGTGTCGCGGCACTGTCCATTCCCGCATATCTGCGCCGATAGGCTTTGATCTCCTTGGTCGCTTGGGCCGCAGATAACATTACCATCGGTTCCAGAGCCATCGCGGTTCTCTCGCCTTTGCGTGTGGAGCTACGCCCCGGCGAACATCCCCGTATCCGCACGGATTTGCCATGATGGCGAAACTTGACTGATCCCCACCCATCATAGTCCAGCGTGACCGGCGAGAGGTGTCTCAACCACCTTCCTCCGAGTACAATGTCCACCTTGATGCCCAGAGGAAGTACTCGCATCTTGATGACCTCGGAGTAAGTCCCCTCTGAAGTCTCGGCGGTCAGCTTGCCGTAAGCGACTTGCGCAGAGGTCTGCACTGACCCATCCGCCAGGGTAACGTTCAGCGGCATTCCATTAGTGCGAACTGTGAGGTTCAATCTCTTGACGCACTCACTGGAGATGAATTCATCCGAGGCCCCAGAATCCACCAGCACGCGCACTCGCTGTCCCTTCAGCAAGGCCCAGAACACCAATAGCAGCGTTCCCTCTTTGTCCCGAATCGCAGTTAGCTGACTGTCCTGGTTCCACATTACTTGACCATCGCGTCGCAGATGTGCACAGATGGCTGCTCGTACTGGGTGATGCAAAGGTACGCGCTGCTTAGACCGGATAGGTCTTGTGCGCGGTGGTGCAGGCTGAGAACGATGATCCGGACCAAAGTACCATCCACCTTCCAGTTCGCGATCTGCTTGTAGCTGTCGCTCCTTGGCGCGTCGCTCCTGTCCTTGAGCGCGTCGTCTGGCGCGGCTCTGCGTGCGGCTTTCCAGAGGGTAAGAGCGAAGAGGTTGGATGGAAATCTCTTCCTCCTCTTCCTCCCCAGAGCTATCTTCTGGTTCGGACTTTGGAGTGAAAGAGGGGGTTTCTTCTTCCCGCGGTGCCGCCTGAGCGTCGGTGACGTTCGCTGGTGCTGCCACTGCTTCATTACCTTCCAGGATCGGCCGCAGACGATGGCGTTGCTGTTTCTGAATGGTTAGTAGCAGTTCCAGGTGGGTTTCCTCCTGGATGGTTTTCAGGGGAGTCGGCTCCACTTCTTCTGTCACCGTTGTCAGCACACTTGGATTGTTCTCCGATCTGGCGATGGCCAGCTGTCGCTCCATCAACTGCTGCGTGAAGTTGAGCGACCGCTGGGAGTCCTCGAGGTCTGAAATGTCCCCAGAAGTTGCGGGCTGCGAACTGGATGGAGATAAGGTTAAATCCAGAGTTGTCGCTGGATTCGCCTCTGATGGTTCCGCTGAGTCCAGGGAGAATGAATCACTTGCTGTTGATGGTAGGGTCAGGTGAGCCGCCTCTTCCGCAGCTTCCCTTTCTCGCTGGTTCCATTGGTGCACCCGGTATAGACTGCACCAGGCGTCTGGAATTCCTACATCTCCACCAGAACCTGGGATAGTACCGCACTCGGTCTCCAGAGATAGCTGAACTGCTCCTTCGGTTATCGTCAGGTCAGGGGTGACCTTCCCATGCCATCTGTACCAGCGGCGGCGATATCTGCGCCACCCTTCGGGTACCCATGCATCTCTCCATTTCTCATTCTCCTTTACCAGCGCTGCCGCGGCCATGTGCTCCGGGTGCGTCATCTCTCTCCAAGCGCGCGTGCGATCCGCCAGTGACTCCGCTCGAAGTCCTGGGGGTTCCTCTCCCAACCTCGTAACCTCTGCCTCATGCTGCAGTCGGTCTCGTACAGTCCTCGGAATTCTGCTGCGAGGTTTTCCAGTGCGCTTGCGCGCTGCGCTCGTAGGGCGCTCTGCGCTTGGGGTTGACGCCCTTTCTGCCCAGGTTGGACACGCTGCTGGTCGAGACGTCGAAGGAAACACCTCAGGTCGAAGTTTAAAAGGTGGGGGTTCGGAAGCTGGGCCAGTTTTTGAAGTTCCACCCCCTTCCTCCCCACTGTCGTCCAGAGGGTGTGAAACCGCGGGTAGCGTTACATCCTGAATCCGCTGCCTCAAGGCTCGCATACGCTCCACCGGAGCTTTTCTCGGTACCCGCGGTCGAGGAGTGTTCCGCCAGGGGGTGTTGAGTGGGTTGAAGGTCCACTGGGTCTCATCTCCCTCATCCTCATCCAGTGCTGCCAGTACTGATGCCTCAGGGTTAGGGTTAGGGTTAGGGTTAGGGTTAGGGTTAGGGTCTGTGGGGTCAACGCGGGGCGTTTCGCCACGCTCGCGTTGTGGAGCCCGACGGCGATCACCAGTTCCAAGGGAGCGATCTACACTGAACATAACGGGAGGCTTGGAGCGCTCAGGCGACGAAGTGGGTGACCTTCGTGGCGACCGCTGATGGCGCCGGGACACTAAGTGATGTTCTCGCCGGCCCTGCTCGGTGGAAAGGTTCGCTGTGTAAACAGCGGTACTGGTCAACGAGGGTTCATCCCGTAGGGTTCTGGTTCTGTCGAGATGGCGCTGTCGCCTCTGATCAGCAGACCAGGTGAATCCGTACCCTCGAGCGGCCAGAGGGTCGGGGGGTGGCGGAGGCTCTTTCTGGATATTCCCCCGGTGGTGGGCGAAGGCTGTACTCCTTGCCCAGGGGCGGTTACCCATACCGCCCTGTCGCCGGCGTCCCGCCGGCAGGAAGACACTCAGTCCTCCTCTTCCGCAGATTGCTGACCCGAGGAGGACGCTGCGGCCGATTCCTCGTTCTGAAAATACTCCAGCGCTTCCGCTTCCTCTTCCAAATCCTCCCACTCTGTTTCCAGCGCTGCGATATGAGATTCATTTGCAGCGCGGCGGCGTGCCAAACGAGCTGGGGCGTCAGCAATCCAGGCTCGTTTCTTGGCCTCGTCGGGACAGTTAGCCCATAAATGGGAGTCAGAGTTGCAGACGTAACATCGGCGTGGCGGTCTGGTCAATCCCGCCGGGCTGGGCGGCACGGCGTGCTGCACCCTGAGGTCGGCGGGGTCGGGGTCAGTAGCATCTTCCTCCCCAGCGTCCTGCACGGCGTTAAGTCTGGAGGACGAGCGACCATTCCTCCAGGCAGGACTTCGGTTCGCAGGTGGTGAGGCGGGAGAGGTTCGTGCTGCGGTCAGAGCTTCACTGCGCTCCAATTTGGGGGCCACAGTGATGATATGCTGCAGCGCGGTGGATCCGGGATGATTGCTTTCCCAATCCGCTGGACTTTGCAGATCCAACCGATCCTCAATAAGGCGATCCATGACAGCTTGCTTCAGTCGCAGTCCAGACCAGAACTGATATAATAGCTGCTGTTGGCTGATGGCGTGGCAGTTGGGCATGGCGTCTGCCAATAACCGGACTACCTCGTGCCAGGATACCAGACGAGTAGCGAACAAACGCGCAGTCTCTTCTCGTCGCTGCGCCATGCGCATCACTGTCCCCGCTAGTCCTACCAGCGCGATGTCATCCAGTACGCTCCTGGCTACGTCGGCCAGGAAAGGCGCCAAAGTGGCGTAACGCCGGTTCCAGGCCTCCGAGTTCATCATCCCACCTTGCTTGAGAAAAGTTAGGGATCGCGGCTGTAGTTTGCGTTGAGCCACTTCCTTCAAGATCTCCGGCATGGTGATCATGGTTAGGTCCAGGCGATAAGCACTCATGCGACCCAGGGCGAAGGTGACTACGCCCATTGACAGAAAATTGACCAGCGCTTCAGAAAAAGGTGGAAGCGCGGCAATATCAGCGTCAGTGGTGATTAGTTCAGCGGAGGAGGGGTACATAGGAATGTCTCTGATC
>LGRX02027499.1:0-75645 GCA_001247695.2 Cymbomonas tetramitiformis | reverse complement strand
TGAATCGAGAAGAGTTAGATAAGCGCTTGAAGCGGCTCGTCAGGGTGCGCGAGTTCAATCGCCGACGCAAAGCCATCTTGGATCAGGAGTTCGGACGGTTTGTTCGCGTTGCCAAACCCAAGCCTGCCGAGGGAGAAGAACTCTCACCACCAGAGAGAACTTCAAAGCCCAGTCGGCCGTGGTTGACCCGAAGCAGGGCTCGCCAGGCTTTGGGCCCGAAACGCAGACCATGGCTGACTCCTGAAGACAAGGCGCTTCGAACCTCTCGATTGCGGCGCAGGTACGAGTTGGAGGGTAGGGACCCGGCTTCTACCTCAACAGAACGCCATGCGGACTTCCACGCCTTCGTAAAGGAGGAGTTGGAAAGGGAGAATAGGGAACTTCAGCAAGACAATGAGCTGATGCACCGGGACGAGAAAGTCAGAAAGCACATAGCGGCTAAACTGGCTGCAGCGTCAGTCCAAGTCGCGGTGTCCCCCCCAGACTTCCCAGAGCGCAGCGCAGTTCAGAAAGCAGTCGCCATCGGCCTGCTAGCGGACGCGTGTACTTACTGCCTCCCGGACTGTGACTCCGACGCAGAAACGTCAGTCACCCGCCTGGACTGCATAATGCAGGACGGCGATATCAGGCCGAGCTGGTGTGAGTCCCTGGCAGCGGTGTCCTCGATGGGAGCGCGCCCGAGGAGTTTCGACAGGCACAGTCGCACACCGACGTTGTTGCTGTTTTGGGCCTGGATTGCGGGCGTCAGAGTCAAGGTGTTAGTGGATTCGGGAGCATCCACCAATATCATCGCAAAGAGTACACTGCAGAGGCTCTCCGGCGTCAAGCCGGTGCGCCACGAGCAAGCCATGCGGGTTCGAGTGGCTGATGGCACCACATATGATGCTAATTCCTGCATCAGGCCCAAGCTCCTTGCTGAGACGTCAAAGGGGTCTTACGGCCAGCAGGTTGAGCTTCGGGTAATGCCACTCGACCTCAAGGTGGATGTCATCCTGGGGGGTCCTTGGCTGGCGAACCTTTCCCCGGTTACGCTGGATTATAAGAACTGGGGTTCGGTCCGGTTCACCAAGGGCAGGGAAGAGGTCGTCATCACCGGCTGTTCGCCGGGGTCACCGGACCCCAGTCGGTCCAAGGACACGGCAATGGCACTGGTACAGGGAGTCCTTTTGAGCCAACGTCGGGCTCGCCGGGACCTGCGGACCCTCCGAAACAGAGAGGAGCAGGCTTTCGTCGTCTACCTCGGCCCCGATGGGACTTTTGGCGCGTTGGCCTGCAACAAGGGGGGGGGAGACTCCGACGAAGATTCCCCCAACGATGTTGTAGCAGGCCTAGCGTCAGAACCCTCCTCCGGGTCCGAGGATGGTGAAGTCAGCGTGCGTCCCAGCGCAACGGTGCCGGACGGAGCTGAGGAGTCTGAGGGGCCGGGAGGGTTGGTCTCGGACAGTTCCGAGTCCGGCTACAGTGACGTGGAAGGAGCGTGTCATTTGCAGAGAGTAGGGGCGGTGGTCGAGGATATTAGGCCACAGGGATTTACGAGTACGGTCGACGAGGCCGGGGATCACCCTGACCCTCTCAGCTTTTTCGCTAGCAAACAGGAGGCGAACGGAGCATTTGCGTTGCTTCCACCAGCGGTGCGTAGGCAGGCGATAGAGGATCACGCGGCCGGGAAGCCACCCACCTGGCACGCGCAGGCAGCCGCGGCGCTCCAGCAGGGCCGGGGTCTGGTCGCGGAGCGACGACCCCGAGCACGGCGTAAGCGAGTGCGTTGGCGTGACCAGGTCGCAGCAGTCGGTCAGCCTGGTGCTGAAAGTGGCCCCTCCACCGAGCAGCCACCGGGACCAAAAGTCCCCACTGTCCCGAGTCCTCAGAGTCAGAAGTCGCGAGCCTCGGCACCAGTCCCGCCGCCAGCTCCGCAGACCACAGACCCGCCGGTACCGGCCGCCCCGCCAGGTACTACCTCGCCGCCAGCCCCACAGACTACTCAGGCCTCCCCGGAACCGCCGGAGGACGAGATAGACGAGACGGTGTCGCCGGAAATCTGGCAGCAGCTTAGGGACCTGGAAAAGGAGTTCGCAGATGTCATTTGCACAGAGCTGCCGGAATCAGTCCAGTCAAGGGAATTCAAGTCCGGCGTCCGGCTCAGGCCAGATTGGAATGGGAACGCCTTGCACCGGCGAGGGTACAAGCTGTCGCAGGAGGAGCTGCGGCAACTCCGGCAACAGCTAGATGAGCTCTTAGCCAAAGGGTACATACGACCCTCGGCCTCTCCGTGGGGCTGCCCTGTGCTGATGGTCCCCAAGCCGAGTAATCCCAAGGAGTTGCGTCTAGTCATTGACTACAGACAGATCAATGAGATCACAGTCAAGGACAAGTACCCCCTCCCGGATGTCCAGAGTCTCTTAGATGATCTACAAGGGGCTACCGTCTTCTCTACGATGGATGCCCTTTGGGGATTTTGGCAGGTCCCTATGAAAGCAGAGGACGTGGAGAAAACCGCAATGACTACGCACTTTGGAGCGTACGAGTGGTTGGTCATGCCTATGGGATTGTCAAACTCCCCAAGTACCTGGCAAAGGATGATGCAACAGTACCTCGGGCACCTACCCTTTTGCAGAGTATTTGTAGATGACATCATGATTTTCTCGGCTGAGGTTCCGGGTAAGAGCGCCCATGAGGTACACCTCGACCACCTCCGCCAGGTCCTGGAGGCATGCCGAAAGAATTCAGTCTACCTCAAAAAGTCGAAAGTCAAATTGTGCAAGCGATCAGTCCGGTTCCTAGGGCATGTGGTGGATCGGGATGGATGTCGTCCACAGCAGGATAAGGTTGCGTCGGTACGCGATTGGCCAGACCTAGAAACTGTCACACACGTGCGACAGTTTCTGGGCATGTGTGGCTTCTACCGGAGGTACATCCAGAACTTCGCAGATATCGCGTACCCGTTGACCCGCCTCACCAAATCCGGCGTGGACTGGACCTGGGGCGAGAATGAAAAGGCAGCATTTAAACAGCTAAAAACTGCCTTGATCTCCTCCCCAGCCTTGGCCCTACCCGATCAAAAGGGTGCAGCAGACGGTTCCAGACCCTTCTTTGTGCAGACAGATGCCAGTGGAGTAGCACTAGGGGGTGTACTCATGCAGGATCAGGGACGAGGCTTACAGCCCTTGGCCTTTGAAAGCCGGCAGTTCTCCAGCGCAGAGCAGAACTATCACGCTGGGGAACGGGAGCTTTGTGCCATCCATCACTGCACCACGGTCACCTGGAGACATTATCTGATTTTCACATCATTTAAGCTCATGGGAGACCATAAACCCCTTCAGTGGCTCTTCGCCCCAGCTAGGGAGCTCAGCCGACGTCAGGCTCGCTGGTACGAGGACTTGGTAGAGGTAGGAGTCCATCAGATGGAGCACGTGCCAGGGCGCTGTTTAGTAGTACCAGACGCGCAGTCCCGGCGACCAGACTATCAGGAAATGTCAGCCAGAGAAGGGTTGAAGGAAAAAGGGATTGTGGATCGCGCCACGGATGGGCCCAGAGACTCCGCACCGGCAGGCAAGGGGTCCGAAGAGGACGAGGATCCTACCTCTGTCCTCGGGGCAGTGGATTGCACCACCGATGGATCTGATGGACCCGAGTACTCTGAGCCGAAAGGCAAGAGATGCGAAGGGGACGAGGATCCCACATCTGTCTTAGGCGCCACCTTCGAGTATAGTGATTCCGAGGACGAGTCCTTCCCTCCCACCAGTCCAGCACCGGTCATTGGTGAGCTCACCCATCTGAATGGGCTCACGTGGGTAGAGTCGCCGGCCCTTTGGCTGGACGCAGCTGCCACCCTAGCAGTAGGCGAGAAATCCTTGAGGGATGCCGAATCGCTAGCAGTCATGACCAGAGCAGACCGAGCTAGGGAACAGGCCACAGCAGAAGTCCAGAGTCACCCGAAGTTCCCCCACCCTGAGGCCCAGAGTCATCCAAAGGCAGCCGGAAAGGTACCTGAGCCCGTTAAGCCCCCAGAAAGTAGCTCCCACTACGACCAGGTCGTAGATCGCCAGGACTGGAAGCTGATCAGGGAGCGCTTTGAGGAGATAGCAGCCCAGTACGGGGTGTTTGACGTTGACGCGTGTTGCGACTCCATGGGCGTTAACCGGCAGGTTGACACCTATTGGACCGATTGCTTGAAGGAAAAGTGGCGCGGGAAACACGTTTGGTGCAACCCCCCTTACACGAAGGATTCAGACTTGATAGAAAGAATTCTTCGGCATTTCCTTGCTGAGTGGCGCGCCGATCCGGAAAACACCTCGGCGATGTTCCTTCTGCCAGACTATGACGCCCCCTGGAGACGGTTGATTCACCCCAAGTATGGGCTTCATCCGGTCAAAGTCTTTGACACGAAAGACGAAAAAGGTCGTCCCAACCACCTCTTCGAGTCCCCTGATGGAGGTCGACCCCCGCTGCGCTGGCCGGTCCTTCTGGTGTGGGCCCCAGCAGCCAGCAGGGCAAAGCCCCGAGCGCCGCCTGCGCGAAAGGACAGTGAGGCAGAACCCGACGAGCCTTTAGTCACTACAGGGGTTGCAGCAAGGGCCAGGGCAGCATCAGGCCCACTGAAGGCTGATGAGTTCGTCCGCGCCTTGCAAGCGGAATACGAACGCAGCCAGTACCTCAGCTCGTTGAAGGAGGAACTGATCGCAGCCCCACATCAGAGGACAGACACATTTCGCATGGTAGACGACATGATATGGCGAGTGGCAGAAGGGCGGTATCAGCTAGTGCTAGCTCAGGATTCCCCCCTCAGAGAGCTGGTGATGCGCGAGGCACACGAGTCCCCAGCAGCAGGGCACACAGGAAGGGATAAGACACTGGACAGAGTATCCCGTCGCTTTTGGTGGCCACGCATGAGCAAGGATGTCACCGACTGGTGCAAATCCTGCGTTGTGTGCCAACAGACCCGGCCACGCAACGGGTATCCAGACGGTCAGCTTAACCCCCTGCAAGTCCCAGTAAGACTGTGGCAAGTGGTTAGTATCGACTTCGTCACTGGGCTGCCCCGCACAGAGCGAGGGTACGACGCGTTTGCTACCTTCACGGACAAGTTGTCCAAGATGGTGCACGTAGTTCCCATGCTTTACGCTGACAGCTCAGCTGCACAGATCGCGCGCATGTATTTCGACCAAGTGTGGCGTTTGCACGGCGCTCCCATGAAGATCGTCTGTGATCGGGACTCCCGCTTCAGGGATGAGATGCATCTCGAGCTACATCGGTTGATGGGAGTCCAGGTTGCCTCTACCACGCCGTACCACCCTCAAGGTGATGGGCAGGCAGAGCACACAAACCACACGGTCGAACGCATGTTGCGCGCGTACGTCGACGCCAACCAGCACGATTGGGATTTATGGTGTACCCCGGTCGAGTACGCCATTAATGACTCTCGTTCCGCCGTCACGGGATTCACCCCTTTTGAACTGACGTATGGTCACGCTCCGGCCTCTCAGCTGGACTTCTTCGTGGAGGCAGCACTTGCATCACGGAGAGGCCGAGCTAAGGGGGGGAGGGGCGCAGCAGTAAAAAAGGGTACAGCCCACGAGACAGCCCGCCAGTTTGTTCGCCAGTTGCAGCTCGCTAGGGAGAAGCTGCTCTTAGCTCAGCAGCAACAGATCGCCCAGTACGACGCGCGTCACAGGTCCAGGAGTTACGCAGTAGGCGATGAGGTTTGGGTGGATGCCACGCACCTCACCCAGCCGGGCGACCGCGGGTTGCACAAGAAATTGCTTAAGAAGCGCCTTGGGCCCCTTCGGGTGCTGGAAGTCTTTCACAGCGACAGGCAGATGGCCCTTCCCGCGAGCGATAGAGGCGCACCGTCGGCCTATAGGTTGCAGACGCCTAAGCAGTGGAAAGTGCACGATGTGTTTACCGTGGACCGGCTTTCGCCAGTAGAGTCGGGCAGCCGCTTCGTTGAGAGAGCTAAGGAGATTCCCCCTCCTCCGTTGGACGTCAGCGGGCGCAAGGAAACCCACGTCGAGAGGGTGGAGCGTTCGCGCACGCGCCAGCGCCAGGGCAGGAGGTGGACAGAGTACCTGGTCAAGTGGACAGGAATGCCCCGCAGTGAGAACGAGTGGAAGACCCGAGAGGATCTGGAGTGGGACGGAGCCGGCAGGCCCGGTGTTCCCAACCGAGCGTTGTTGGAGTTTGAGAGGATCGAGGCTAAGAGAGTGGAGCGAGAGAAGCTTAGGGTCCGTAAGAGACGCGACGAGTCCGCAGGAGCGGTATGGACCACGCTATCGGAGGAGCTCAAGGTAGACGGCGCAATGCCATGGGTGCCAGAGGAGAGGTTTGATGAGGAAGTAGGAACTTTCGCGAGAGTATCTGCTCAGAGCACCCTGCCGCCAGTCAACGGAACCGCAGCACTTGAGAAGGAGCCAGTCGGCCAGTCTAAGATTCTTGTATTGTTTTGTGGGACCGGGTCAGTCGAGAGGCAGTTCACTAAGCAATTTCCCAACAGCGAAGTAGTTGCTGTAGACATTCAGCCCAAGTGGGGCCCCACACATTGCGAGGATATATATCATGCGATGGGACTATCGACTGTTCAGACCAGGACACTTCGACGTAGTCTGGGCTAGCCCACCTTGCACAGAGTACAGCCAAGCGAAGACGGTAGGCATCCGAGATTTGCGTGCTGCGGACAGGCGAGTTCGTAGGACATTGGAGATCATCCGGTACTTGAGGCCCGAAGCATACTTCATTGAGAACCCGAGGGGAAGAGAGCCCCACGGGTTGCACACGCGTCGCTGCATGAGCAATCTACCAGCTCCGCACCTCGTCACGTACTGCAAATACGGGACCGCATACAGGAAGCCCACGCACATCTGGACCAACGTTCCGTTGCGCACACCCTTGCGAGTATGCGATTCCGATACGCCTTGCGAGTTCTTCCGGCAGCACGGTAGGCACGAGAAAGTAGCGCAAGGAGGGCGCGCGATGAGAGCCGGAGGTGTGTTCGCGAAGGGCATGGGAGCGCGAGAGAATTTGTATGGGATTCCGTCAGCACTGTTAAAACAGCTTTTCCACAACCTGACCCTACATGAAGAGGTGCATGCGTTCCTGTCTGAACTGCTTGTCAGGGAGGATCTGAGCGAGATGAGCGTTTTAGTCCAGTCAGCTGTTGTTGAGAGTGACCCGCCCGAGTTTGAGCCGGAACCGATAGCGTTAGCGGGAGTGCGAGCGGAGGTGACGATCATACCTGAGGGCGGATGGGAATCTGACGCGAGTGGTCTTAGCGATTGAGAGCGTTGGGGAGCGTCGGGAAGAGCGGTGGCTCCAGCCTTGGCGAGACCAGGCGGCAGGTGAGAACCTGGGTAATCCATCCGAGAGAGCAGTGGCTCTAGCCTCGGCACAGCCAGGCAACAGGTGGAAATCTGTATAATCCATTTGAGCAGTGGCTCTAAGCCTTGGTATGACCAAGCGGCAGGTGAGAACCTGGGTAATCTATCCAAGTGAGCAGTGGCTCTAGCCTCGGCGCGACCAGGCAACAGGTGGAAATCTGTATAATCCATTTCACGAGAGCATTGGCTCCGGACCTGGCACGACCGGGCAGCAGTTGGAGATCTGGGTAAAAGCTCTAGCACTCCGAGGAGGCGGTGAAGGTTTAAAACCTTTCCTCCGGGCCGGCATCCCGAGAACTGTCAGGTAATTGGCAAACCTATTGTCATCCCCTGTAAGTGTACCGTGTTGGGAGGTTTAAAACCTTGAGCGTGGTAATGGATGTGAAACCTTGAGCCTTGGGGGAGCCTGGTAGTGCAGATGGCAGACCGGTGAGAGGCCGACCCTTGTGCTTAAGAGGTCGATCTCCTTATTGCGGTGTGTCTTGGGAAGTGTAATGTCATCCCAGACAACAGGCGGCTGAGACCTGTATAATCATTCAGAGCAACAGTAGAAGATCTGTATAAAAACTTTACTGGTCCGACGTGGTCAGCGTGGACGTGACCTTCCCTAAGGGGGGGGGAGTTGTGCTAGGAGGCAAGCACAAGAGCAAGAAAAACGGCTAAGTATAAAACGCAGGAGTACTCAGTACGGAGTACAGTAGGACCGATCAGAATGATGTTGATGTGAGGTGCCTAGACTGTTGTACGGAGTACTCAGTACAGTTGAGTTATGGAAAGAGTTCCTGAATGTATAAGAACTCTAAGAGTAACCAGTTTCGGAGAGATGAACTGAACTGAGAATTGTAACATAAAAAGTAAGAGCCGTATCCGCTGTATATTGTGTATTGAAAGCATACACTTGAAAGCATAAGCATAGCTATTAAGATTTACGAAACCGAAGTCTTGTAGTTGACCAACCGTAAGCATACCTCGTGCGGTCGTTTAATAAGTGTAGAATAGTATAAGTCCGAAACCGTAAAGAAGAAAAGAAGTCAAGTGTAGACTCCTACATGAACACACTGATGGTATGCATTTTATTGTCCTCTATTCAAGAAAGAGGACAGGGTAAAAGATTCTGCATCAAAAATGAAAGGTGCGTTGCCCTTGCTTTCCACGGTTCACTTGTACAGTTGACTACATAATAAGTGTTAGGAACAACTTTTTTTGCGCAAGCAAGATTACGGGGCTTTCATTGAACCAGATACGGGGCTTTCGTTGAACCAGGTACGGGGCTTTCATTGAACTAGATACAGGGCTTTCGTTGAACCAAGATACGTGGCTTTCGTTGAACCAAGATATGGGGCTTTCAGTGAACCGGATACGTAATTCTACGCGAGTTCCTGACCACGATACCGAGTGTGCAGGCAATTCTGCTCAAATTAGAAAGGGTTGGAAGCAAGATCCGTTCGGAATCTAGGATGCTTGACGGTTCTTGTGAGGGGGGTAATGGGCGTGATTCGAGCCAGCCAACTCGACTCACGCCCAACAGGGACGCATCCTGCACAGCATGAACATATCACGCATATCATATAAGCATAATAAACACATACTGACCGTTTGGCAGTGCAATTTCACCTCTAGCGGAAACGCGGATGTCAACCGCGTCCACGTTTCCGCTAGGCGTTTCTTCCCTCATTCGCGCGCTCGTTTGCAAGAGAGCTTGGGCAACGGATGAGGGAAGCGTTAGCAAAAATAGTATTTCGTATGCGTTGTTTTCCCTAAACAAATTGCACAAACTGAACGGTCAACCACACATCTCGTTGTGGGATGACGCGTTCATTTGGCGGAAGCGGGTGGAATTTAAGGAATTTGAAACCCGCAATAGTTGCGCTATGGGTTTTCATCTTCTTTGCGAAACGGGTACCCACATCATACTAAGTAGGAATATGTGATAATATTTTGAAGCAAAAGATTACTCAGATTAGTATACAATCTTAGAGATCTTTATTGCGCTGGACAGGGGCACACTCCCGGAGAGAAAGCCTTCCGCCTTTAGTTAAAATTGCATATTTAACAAAATAATCAGACAGTGAGTGTTTTCTCTAAGTATTTTCAGACTGTAATACTTAGTGTTGTCTCGCGTGTTGTCACCAAGCCTTAGAAACTCACGATCTCATTCCCAAAGTGACCACAAACCGTTCGATCGCCGATCGTTCGGTTTTTGGTCACTTTGGGAACACGTCTGAAAATACTCAGTGTTGTCTCGCGTGTTGTCACCAAGCCTAAACTCGCGATCTTACTCCCAAAGTGACCAAAAACCGTTCGATCGCTGATCGTTCGGTTTTTGGTCACTTTGGGAACACGTCTGAAAATACTCAGTGTTGTTTCGCGTGTTGTCACCAAGCCTAAACTCACGATCTCACTCCCAAAGTGACCAAAAACCGTTCGATCGCCGATCGTTCGGTTTTTGGTCACTTTGGGAAAATACCAGACAGGTCTTTGCAACCAAGCCGACTTCAGTTCTCACATAAACGTACGGTTTACGCCCTCCCGAATCTGGAATTCACGGCCGTGAATATTAAATTCACGGCCGTGAATATTTCACTGCACGTATGTATACCCCACACTGTTTGCGAGTAAATTAGATTAGGAAAATATTTTCCAACGTTCGTAATGCACATAGATATATCATTTAGACTCCTAGGTAGGAGTTTTTGGAGCTCTTCGGACTGAGCCGATCCGTGGCCGCATCAGCTCAGTTTGCAGTCGCGACTGCAAGCTAAGCTGAGAGGCCCTTATAACTTTCATGCACATCGCATCAAAACTCAAACAGCGGAGGGGTTCTCGTGCGTTCTAGCGCACGATACTTGGCACCAATATTGCTAACAACAATATTGGTGCACCCTCAAACGCACAACCTCTGATGCAAGCTATGCGCAAAACGCGTGCTACAGATCACTAGGTGTCGCCGCAGCAGCTGGTGCCTCCTTCCTGAAACAGCTATGCCCATCTTTGCTTTGCCCTGTCTCAGCTTCTATAGGTGCTGCCAGTACTGGCTCGCTAACTCTGCGCGATCTCCTGTGGTTCACCCCTCTGCCCCTCCGCTGCTCCTGCTGCAGACGCAGTGCCTGCCCTGTTTTCCACAAACAGTATGCCTCCTCTTCCCACTCAGGTTCCAATTCCTCCGCGTGGTGCTGTGCAGCCTGCTCCCTGCGCTCTCGTGGAAGCATCTGGAATGCCTCCCATCTGGCCCTCGTGGGGTAAGGTCCCCAGTCTCGCACAGCGGGTTGCGCTGATGTGGGGCATGTCACCGGTCGCAGAGCACACACCTGCTCCTGTGCCCAGTCCTCCTGGTCTGTTGCATCTTGTTCAGATTCAGACGAACTGCTGTCGGAGATTAGGGTGGCCACGCTTGCTTCTGTACTGTCGCTGTTGCAGCCTTCCTCGTCAGAGGTAACTTCCCCCCCCTTTGCCTAGCGTTGTCACCCTCTGCCTCCGATGATGATGATGAAGATGACTCTGATAAGGCCGCAGAGGCCTCTAAGGGAGAGTTGGGGTCGTCGGTGGCCTCCATTTTAAATGTGCCATCCGGAGCCAGGTACATCAGGTACGCTTCCTCGCCGCTATTCTTCAAAGCCCGCAGGTCCTTCCTGGCCTGCTTAGTACTGATAAGCTGTGCCTCTACCAGTCCCATGGCCTGCCCAGACCCTGTAGATGATGACCCAGGGTTGCAACCCGCGATGACTACTTTCTGCGACCCATGTCCGAACTTCACGCTGCCATACTGGGCGTAGTCAAATGTGACCTTCTTCTGTGCTCGTAGCCAGTCTCCGCCCAGCACTATGTCCACTCCGACTCTCCGAGTGCTAGTGGCATGACACGCAGTGTAACCTGTTTGGCATAACTGCCCTTACGTGTCTCGGCTGTGAGCTTCGGACGGACGCAAGAGTTGGCGTCGTACACAGTGCCATCTGCCACCTGCACCTTCATCGGCGTCTCGTGTCTCTTGGACTGGAGTTTAAACTTCTTGGCGGCCTCCACAGAAGTGAAGCTAGAAGAAGCTCCAGAGTCCACCAAGACTTTTACTCGTACTCTGCCTACCCAAGCCCAGAAAATCAGCAGAGTGGGCCCCTTCGCGTCCATAGCGGCTAGCACATCTCCGTCAAGCCACTCCCCCCAGCGTCCAGACCCCGCGTCCACCCCTATCTCTGGTCTGATGCTGGCCAGTTTGTGCAGTCCCGGCTCCTTCTCAGGCGGATTCAGCTCCTCATCTCAGTTGTCCTCTGGCAGATGGTACGTACCGGCCTCTGCTATCTTAGCCTGCCAGCGAGCTTGCCTGGTGATCAGATCTTCCGGTTCTGAATCACCGGCCCACGGCGCAGGTCGAGCTGCCTCAGCTTCCTGGTGCGCTCGGGTGATCTTCCTTAGCTGGTCAACACGCTCCCGAATTTGCGCCAATGCACTTCTGACTCTGTGCCTGTGCACTTCCACTTCTTTCCTTCTGCGCGTTACTGTCTGTGCTGCTTTCCAAGCTGCTGACAGGTGCCCGTCACGTAACCGTTGCTGGGCGTGTGACAGAACTGGCTGCTTAGCGCGATCCAGTTGTCGGCGCAGAGCTCTTCCGACCAGCTGGCGCGGGGCTGCTTCCTCTCTAAAGCGCACCCTTCTGACTCCTGGGGGCTGCAACGCGCGCTGGTACACCCCCTTCGTGCTAGGGGCCCCTTGACTCCCCTTGCCGAACAGAGGGAATCTGATCTGAACCTCTGTTGGTTGGGATGCCTGTGCTGGCGCAGCATCTGGTTCAGTTCTTCCTGGCGCTACCACCGTTATTGGCCGTGACCTCCTCAGCCAGCGCAATGCCCGCCTCATTTTCTCCACCGCTCGCTGTGCTGGTCCTGGTCCGTGCCTCAACCGATGATCCTCTCTGAAGTGAGTGATCCACCGGTAGGTCTGACTTTGCCTGCCTCTCTCTGGTTCCCTTCCAGAGTCGGCCTCCCTCCTGCTGGCCATGGCGAGGTGCGGAGTACTTACCTCGCGGGCCTGGGGGCCTAACTGCGTTGTCCGGGAGAGGCACCGGCCCCCGTCGACTCTCCCTCGGCAAAATCCATGTGCTCTGGGGCTACCAGTGCCAGCTGCTGCTCCACTATCCCGCCAGATCCAGTATCTATCCCCGCGTTCTTGAAGGTCTCGAAAGCCTCCTCCCAGATACATTTGACCCAGGCTGCCTTCTGCTGGGGCTGGTGTTGATGAGGACAGTCGCGAGCCAGATGCTCCTTAGACTTGCATTTTCGACAGCCTGAGTAGGTTGACGATCCTGGCAGCTGTCGGCCTTCCACTTCCGTTGGAGTCGTAGTCGTAGGCATGGCGTAGCACTGTTCCTCAGGAGATGCTTCTTCCTCCCAAAACTCTGCCAAGGGAGCTACAGGGAAAGGGGATTGGTCGCGAGCAGTCTTCAGATGCGCAGAATCCTTGCGCTCCTCTATTGTAGCTTGCTCTACATACCTGCGCAGTAGTTCTGCCTCCCATCCAACCTTTCCGGAGCTCTGGTTGAAGTCCACCTTTCCAACTAATTCCTTGTGGACCCTGGCATGCAGCTCTGGTGTCAATCCACTTAGAAATATTCCTGGTAGTGCCGCTCTACTCACTGGTCCCGTCACCCCATGGTTGTGCAGCATCTCCAGCATGTCGAAGGACTCCATTAGTGCGTGGTGGAAGGTGGCGGCGTTCCTTCCAGCGTTCTTGCCAGAGGCTTGACGAGCTCGCGACAGCATATTGGGTAAAATACTCAGGTGAGCGTCGGTGACACATGCTCGCGCAAGTGTGGCCACTAAATCATCCGGACTCAGCATCTGGTTGGCCAACACTTTTTGATTTAGAACTCCTTGCGCTGACCCCTCCACCCGGTCCCTGATGATCAGTCGTAGTTCTTCTGGAACGGTGGTGATGGTGGCCCCTTCCTGATCTCCATCGTCGCAGGACTTCTTCTTCGTCAACGCCCTCTTCACCAGTGCTTCCTTGAAGTGATCTTGCAGTTCTCTCATGAACTTCTTCAGGGGAGCTAACAGATGTCCAGATGGTCTGTCCCCGCTGGGGCTGTCCGTAGGGCATGTGTACGTGGTGATGCGGTCCCGTAGCTTCCGTAGAGAGAGCAACAATCTATCCTCAGCTTCCAACTCCTTCAGCTTGGTATAGTCTGCCCGCTGCTGATCCCTCTCTGTCTGCTCCTGCTCGACTGGTCTTCGGGGCGGTGGACAGTTCGGAGGTTCTTCCTCAGGTTCCTCTGGTGGAGGTGGAGGCTGGGACTGTCGAGGGGGTTGTGACTGTGGTAAAGTGACACTGGGAGTTGGGATGTTGGGCAGTTGGGCCAATGCACCAGACCAGGGCGGCTGAGTACAATTCTGACAGAGTGGAACTTGCTCACACGTTCTGTTGGGTCCCAGCATGACGTCCCATACTAACCCAGAGGCGACCTTAACCCCTCCAGCTGGGGACAACAGCAGTCTACCGCATCTGCTGCAATCCGTGCCGCTCTGAACAGCCTGATCCCGTCTGGGTCCTACCAGCTGCATCACCGGGCTGATCAGTGACTCCCGAGCCCTGTGGTTCTGGGCATGCCCATAGCTAATCGCTAGGGTGGAGTACTGTTTGGCTATGGCCACGGCTGTCTGAGCATCAGCGTCGTGGCGCCTCACGTAGTCCCTGATACCCTGTTCTACAGTGATGGGTACCAGTGGGTCTCTCCACTCTTCCAGGGCTTCGTGGTTTGGTGGGGCTGCCTTAGCCGATGACGCTGAGCCTGATGCTTCATCATTGCCAGACTTGGACGGAGATCCTCCGGACTCTGATCGGGTGGTTATGGCTAAACGCCACGCCTCGTCGGGACTCAGTGAGGGATGCCGAGCCTTAGTCCAGTCATACCAGACCCACTCCGACTCTTCGGGTGAAGGGACTACTGCGCAGATGGCCTCCTTTCCCTTCAGAACCTCCCTCTGGGTTGCTATCAAAGCTTCCCAGCCCTCCTCTTCCCAACTCACCACTTCACCTCGAGCTGCTGCCAGAGCGACGGCCTTCTGACGCTCTTCTGGGAGGCACTCAAAAGCCTGGTCCCGCAGAGCCTTGTCTTTGAAAAAAGTTCTGACAGCCATCCCTTCTGTCAGCTCAGGCTCCAGAGCTAATACTCGAGAGGCAGGCTCCTCATCTACAGCCTTCCCTTTTGCTGCCTTGACTGCCCTCTTCTTGGCCAACTGCTTCTTCCGCCTCCGTTGCCGCCTGCTGCTGCCGCTGCTGCTACCTCTGCCTCTACGCCTGCTGCTGCCGCGGCTGCCTCGCTCCGGGGAAACTGTAGAGTCGCTGGAGTCACTGGACCCGCTGCTGTCGCTGCTGGGAGGGAAACGAGGAATTGGTGAGAAGCCTGGGGGGTATGCCAATCCGCATCTGGGTATTTCCTCCCACTGCGGCACGGATGGCTGCCTCTGGGCCTCTGCTGGAGCCGCTGAGAGTGCTGAGAAGCGTTCCGAGAGTGCTGAGAAGGTGTTGCGGGTGGGGGTCGCTCCTCTTTCCTTAACACGTGCTCTGCCAAAGTTCACTCCTGCAAAGAGTTTCTTTGGTAGCCCTTCCTGGTGTAGCAGAGTCCCGTGTTTAAGGGCACGCCTGTATTCCCTCTCTGTCACTCCTGCATGTAGCACAGCCAACTCCTGCGGGGAGGCCGGATGCCAAAGGATCTTCCCGCTCCGGGTGCGTGGCTCATTGTAGAACCATTGTGTGAGAGTCTTCTTTTCCCCAGCTGACAGTGCAACTATCTGCAACCTCACGGGGGCTGAAGCCTGTGATTCCGCGCTGTCCCCACTGTGGTCGCTCCACGTAGTGCCGGCTCCCTCTATCCATCTGACCACCCGGACCTTCTGGTCCTTCCCGCACTTGCTGTACGCACGGTCCAGGGCTATTTGCTCTGGCGACCGGGAATCCTTCCTTCGGTCTGGCGATCTCTGCCTGTCCCCCTGAGGAACTGAGGGTTGTCCAGCTGGCTGAGCCTGCCGAGCTGGCTGAGCTGGAAGCTCTGATGCCTGGAGACGAGCTGATTCTCTCAAAGCTCTGACAGACCGCGCTCCTTCCTTCAGCTGCGGTCCGACTCTCTCCAGGGCAGCCACCAACTCCCGGCTGGCCAATTCCCCTCTGGCTTCCATCGCTGGGCGCGGTGTCGCTGGAAGGGGTAGTGCTGGGAAGTCCTCTGCAGAGACACAGGAATCAGGCAATACAAAGTCCGCGTGTTGCAAAGCTGACGCTGGCTGAGTCAGGTTCTCGCCAGAGCCTCCGGCGCTCAGGACAGGTGAGGGATTCTGATCGCGAATCGCTGGAGCTGCGCCTGCTTGGGCGACTGGGGCCACACCTGCCTTGGCCGCTAAAGCAGCGTTTGCTGACTGTTCCGGCGTTGAAGATGAGGATGCCGTGGCAGTCGTGCTGGAAGATGATTGACCAGTCGCAGCAGATCTGACGATGGTTCTACTACGCTGAATCAGCAGCTCTGTGCGCTCTGATAACTTCTTGGTCCGTTCAGCACGTCCCTCGCTGGCTACTGCCAGTCTTCCCAGCGTCGTCGTCGAGCCAGTCAACGTGCTCGCGGAAATTTTGCCAGAGCCTCCGGCGCACAGGGTCGACGTGGGGACCCTATCCCCCACCGTTGGGCAAGCAACCGCAACTGCGTCTCCAGATGCTGGCGATGCCAAAATTTCGCCAGCGCCTCCGGCGCATAGGGTCGACGTGGGGACCCTATCCCCCACCGTTGGGCAAGCAACCGCAGCGGCCCCTCCAGATGCTGACGACATCAAATTTTCGCCAGAGCCTCCGGCGCACAGGGTTGATGTGGGGACCCTATCCCCCACTATTGGGCAAGCGATGACGGCTGTATCTCCAGACACCGGTGACGTTGAAATTTCGCCAGAGCCTCCGGCGCACAGGGTCGACGTGGGGACCCTATCCCCCACTGTTGGGCAAGTGGTAGCATCTGCATCTCCAGTCACCGGTGACGTTGAAATTTCGCCAGAGCCTCCGGCGCAAGGGGTCGATGTGGAGGCCCGATTCCCCACTTTCGGGTAAGTGGTCGCAGAAACTGACTGTGCTGCCAAAGCTGCCATGTTCATCCTTTCTAACTCCTGGTTCGCTGGACTGGGTACTCTAACGCACATGATTCCTGGAAGACTCGAGAGTTGCTGAAATATGGAGGTGAACTCGGACAACTCACCGAGTTCGAGCGACTGCGACTTTCACGCGAAGGACAAGCTCGCGAGAAGGCTCTACAGGAGGCCAGGAGTCGGCGGAAGCAGAAGCGGGAACAAGCCAGGACTTTGATTTTCTGGAAACTTCTGAAGAGGAAGACCCGAGCTTCTTGGACAACTGCCTACCATGGGAGCAGTACTGCCGGACCTCTGACGCCTTTGTGACGCATCTGGCTCTACTCGACACTGGGGTCTCTCCTCGCGAGTTGCGCATGTTGGTACTCTTCAGTGGCACCGCTGATGATAGTGTAGAAAAGAGTTTCCTTTCCTGCTATCCGAACAGCTTGGTGGTCACAGTGGATCACGATCCTTGCTGGCAACCTACATACATTGAGAAGGTACAAGATTGGGATTTTAAGCGTTATACGCCTGCGTGGGTACTTTGACGTCATCTGGGCTAGCCCTCCCTGCACCGAATACAGTCAAGCGAAGACCACGAAGCGACAGCTGCGACAGGCTGATGCCTGTGTACGCCGTCCTCTACAAATCCTTGACTACCTCAAGCCTGAGCATTGATTTATGGAAACTCCCATGGGAAGGTTTCCTTTCGCGCTGCGATTTCGACCCATAGTCAGAAGCTTGCCTTCTCCGTTATATTGCGCTCTTACTGCATGTATGGTACTGGGTATCGCAGCCTACCTGCATCTGGACGCGGTCTCCCCCGCCACTTAACCTACTGTAATGTACGATGGATACTCCTTGTCTTCACCAACAGACCCTGGGATCTCACCCAGAAACTGCTCAACTGGGACCCCATCCTGGACAACAAGGGGCTGGAGCGGTCTCTGCGGCCGTATACCCTCTGCCTACTGGAATGCTTCGTCAATTGTTCGAGCACTTATTCGATCCGAAAAGCATGGCACGTATACATACGCATGCTTGTCCTGTAACTGGATCTTAGTCGCTGTACGCCTGACGCCGAGTTCTCCCATCATGGTACTGACAAGCTAAGAGGGGAGGAGTTGTGCCAGGGGTTAGTGGTGTATCTAAGCCGTACAATTGGCAGATTGTACTTCTGCCTATTGGGGCAGCTCAATGGAAATTAGTACTGGAAGGGACCCCAGAGCCATTGGCTGCGTTCTGTGGAAACAGGCGCATAGGACTTGGCAGCATGTTATCGGCATGCCTTCTAGAGCGCTACGCCGCTGGGAGCGTAAGAGAGGTGGTGGATGGTTTCTGGAAGACGCCACTCGAGCGAAATAGCCAGTAGCGCCATTCTCATTTCCTATCAGTAACGCCCGTATTTATTCGACTGAGACTGACGAGTATCGCGGAATTCCATACACCGATCGTCCGAGGAAATCGACGACTACGACCAGTGACGATTCGGGTGCAGGTGCTGTAGCCTGGAGTAAGGAGGTCAGATTCGGATGACGCTGATGACACTGGTACTACTGACATCAAGAATGACACTGACAATGCAAGCTCAGAATGGGAGTATGACACGCCTGTCGATTATGACTACGAAGATGACGTCAGCGAGTTCAATGACCTGGTAACTGACGATCCTGATGAACAAGGTGAAGCTCGGAAGCTGAAGAGACAGGGGTTACAACTGATCATCAATGATCAGGGTGAACCTATCTGGGTGCCAAAGGGCACATCCCCGTCATCACCTGTTCAGAAGGATGCTCAGCCTATCCCTGAGCAGAATTCCGGGGCTGCCTCTAGTTGCCCTCGAGTCCGAGGTGCGAAAACCAAATCTAAGTAAGCCGAAAGGTCAATGTGGGAGGACTGCTCCTCACAAGGCACTGTAACTACTGATGGGGGTCTTATATGGACTGCATATAATGACTAACTGCCTAGGTACTGCTAGGTCAGCTCTTTAGACATAGGACTGCTATGTCTAGACTTACTACATATACTTGCATGTAAGAATTAGGTATTATATTCGACTTTTGCCATGCGGCTGTTTTTACTCTAGAAATCTCAACTGTTTCTTTGGCCTTGGCCATTACTTATTCACTCAGCTCTCTGAGGTAATCCTAGTCAGCATGGCCAAGTCTCATCAACCTATCATATGCTTGTACTACATTATCATGCAGTATGATGTGCCAGTATTCTACATGTCACATTATTACACAGTACAGTGGTACTGTGTACTCCCATATAAGGGGGGTCTCTTCCTCAACAGGGGTCTCGGGCGCTAATGCTGTAAGGCGCGTATGACACTTCTGGCATGTATGACATTGCTGAGTCATCCGCGCATGACACCGTGTGTTGTCCTAGCACAACTCCCCCCCCCTTCAGGTGGGAAGCGTCCTCGCTTGTGCTTAGATGCACAGTCGTTAGGCTGATTCGGAGCCCATGGTGTCCCACTCGCTGTCGTCGGACATCACTGGTGGCGGCGTAGGGCTGTACTCCGGCATCAAGGTCACTGGCTCCTCGTCAGCTTCTTCCGGATTAGCGCAGACTCTTTCATCGTTGAGATCTGTCTCATTTTCATCTCTCCAGAGCAGCTCCGCTAGGTATTCACACACCGCTGCGATTGCCCCCACGGGTTGTTCCACCGGTAGAGAGCTGAATAATTGTTTAAGCAAGGCTGCGGGGATGCCATACACGTGCCATCCAGCTCCCATGCCTGGTCTAGGGTCGCCCGACTCTCTGCTGGTGGAGCCGCTCTGCGCCATCTTCTCGTGTCGCCCATAACGGCGTTTGAAGTCGCAGGGGTTTTCGGGGTCGCAAGACTTCAGGGTGGTGATAGGCGCGTTGGTCCAGAAGTGGGTGGGTTTCTTGTAGGGCATACCATACTTACAATACGTAGCCAGATGCGGAGGTGGCAACCCTTGCATGCATCGGCGAGTGTGTAACCCATGAGGAGCTCGGCCACGCGGGTTCTCGATGAAGTAGAAGCTCGGCTGGAGGTACTTGATGATCTCCAGCGTTCTCCGCACTTGCCTGTCAGCACCACGCAAGTTTCGTATCCCTACCGTTTTGGCTTGGCTGTACTCCGTGCATGGAGGGCTCGCCCAAATGACGTCAAAGTGCTTGGGCAAGAACTGCCGATAGTCCCAGTGCAGGATGTTTTCGCAGTGAGTGGGCTTCCATCGGTTCTGGGTGTCCACCGAGACTACCTCACACCCAGGAAACTGCCTGCTGAACTGTCGTTCGACGGAGCCTGTGCCACAAAACAACACCAAGATCCGTATTGGGCGTCGAGACGGTTGTAGGCGTGCTGCTCCTCGACCAGGTCCTTGGGATGGCATGAAACTAGTGGGCGACACCGTCGCGAATGTGCCCACCTCGTCGTCGGCTCGTTCTTCCGGGATCCACGCCATTCCGTCCGCCTGTAACTCTTCAGGATCCGTCAACCATATCGCTCCTGCTGACTCCTCGCGTTTGCGAGTGACTCTGCTCTTTTCACGTTCATGCCTCTTGGCCTCGACCTTCTCGAACTCCTGAAAAGCGCGGTTAGGTATCCCTTTTCGGCCAACTCCATCGAACTCGAGGTCCTCGCGAGTTTTCCATTCATTCTCGGAGCGCGGCATACCTACCCATTTGACCATGTACTCCGTCCATGTCCGCCCGCTACGTCTCCTCGTGCGTGACCTCTCAATGCACTCCACCGCCATCTCCTTACGACCGCTTACGTCCACAGGGGGAGGCGGGATCTCCGCACTCCTGTCCGCGAACTTGTCCTGGCCCGACTCCACTGGGGTGAGTCTATCCACGGTGAAGACGTCGTGCACTTTCCACTGTGGTGGTAGCTTCAGGCGGTAAGCCGCGTGGGCCCCTCGGTCCTCGGGGGCGAGCTCCATCTGCCGATCGCTGTGGAAGGCCTCCAGTACCTCCATCGGGCCCAGGCGCTTCTTCAGCAACTTCTTGTGTAGGCCCCGATCCCCGGGCTGGGTGAGATGCGTGGCGTCCACCCACACCATGTCACCTATTGCGTACCGGCGAGCGCGATGGCGAGCGTCATACTGGGCCACTTGCTGCTGCTGAGCTACCAGCAACCTATCGCGAGCAGTCTGCAACTGCTGAACAAACTGCCGGGCGGTCTCGTGGGCCGTGCCTTTCTTCACGACGTCCCCTCTCCCCCCCTTGGCGCGGCCCCTACGAGAGGCCAACGCAGCTTCTACGAAGAAGTCGAGCTGCGACGCTGGGGCATGCCCATAGCAAAGCTCGAAGGGTGTGAACCCAGTAACCGCGGACCTGGAGTCGTTAATGGCGTACTCCACCGGGGTGCACCACAAATCCCAGTCTGTCTGGTTTGCGTCAACGTAGGCGCGCAACATGCGCTCCACCGTGTGGTTTGTGTGCTCCGCTTGGCCGTCCCCTTGTGGATGGTACGGCGTAGTGGAGGCCACCTGCACCCCCATAAGGCGATGCAACTCCATATGGAAGGCGTCACGGAAGCGAGAGTCCCTGTCACAAATGATCTTCATAGGAGCACCGTGCAGTCGCCAAATATGGTCGAAGTACATTCGTGCCACTTGCTCAGCGGAACTGTCAGAGTACAGCATGGGGACCACGTGCACCATCTTGGACAACTTGTCCGTGAACGTGGCGAAGGCGTCGTAGCCCCGCTCCGTGCGCGGCAGACCTGTGACGAAGTCAATGCTCACCACCTGCCACAGCCTGACCGGGACCTGGAGGGGGTTCAGCTGGCCATCCGGATAGCTGTTCCTCGGGCGGGTCTGCTGGCATATCAAGCACGAGCGGGTCCAGTCGGTGACGTCTTTGTTCATGCGGGGCCACCAGAACCGCCGCACTATACGAGCAAGAGTCTTATCTCGCCCGGTGTGTCCCGCCGCGGGAGACTCGTGCGCTTCACGCATGACTATCTCTCGAAGGGGAGAGTCGGACGACAACACCAGCTGGTAGCGTTCCTCCGCGATGCGCCAGATCATGTCGTCAACCATACGGAAGGTGTCCGTGCGCTGGTGCGGGGCGGCTAAAAGCTCTTCCTTTAACATCGTGAGGTAAGGGCTACGTTCGTACTCCGCGCGTAGTGCTTTCACGAACTGACATGCCTTCAGTGGTCCTTTGGTTGCGCGTGCCTTGGCCGCTGGCCCCGACGTGCCCATAGGCTCGCTTGCACCTTGAGCGGCGGGCGCACGGGCACTCTTCGCTCGAGGCCGAGTCCGGCTGGCCGCTGGCGCCCACACCAGCAGCACGGGCCACCGCAGCGCTGGTCGGCCTCCATCTGGTGACTCAAACAAGCGTGTGGGATGACTCTTGGCATCCTTGAGGTCGAACACCTTGACCACGTGCAGGCCGTACTTGGGCTGGATAAGGGTGCGCCAGGACGCGTCATAGTCCGGCAGTAGGAACATCGCCGACGTGTTCTCTGGGTCGGCGCGCCACTCAGCCATAAAGTGGCGTAGGATCCTCTCAATGAGGTTGCTATCCTTGGTGTAGGGGGGGTTGCACCAGACGTGCTTTCCCCGCCATTGCTGCTTGAGGCACTCCGTCCAATAGGTGTCCACCTGGCGGTTGACGCCCATGGAGTCGCAACACGCGTCCACGTCGAACGGGCCGTACTGCGCTGAGATCTCTTCGAACTTCTCCTTTACCAGTTTCCAGTCCTACCGGTCTACCACGTTATCGTAGTGGGAGCTTGACGCGGGAGGGGAACTTTGTTTGCTGGGAGGGGAAGGACTAAGGGGCAGGGAAGATATCTTCCTGGGATTGGCCGGCCCGGGGCCGTGTCACGGAGGCCCGGGCCGAAGGCGGGCCGAAGGAAAAGCTGCGGATGGGCCGAGTCGCATTGAAGGGAAAATCGACAAATTTCCAAAATTTTGTCGATTTTTGACAAATTGTCATACTTAAAATTAAAATTTTGCGCCTGCGGCGCGCAATTTTGGGTTCGGGCCGAGATGAGTCGAAATGTGGCCGAAATGGATTCCCGATGCGGGCCGAGTCACCTCCGCGGAAGATATCTACCCTGCTAAGGGGAGTTGAGGGGGCTGGAGAGGGGGCTTGCTCCGGTTGCGAGCGAGAGCGAGTAGTGACGCCAGCAAGGGTGGCTTCATGCAAGGCGCGCTCCGCGGTGTGCAACGTCTCAGCTGCGTCTTCCCACAGGTCGGGGGTTTCCACCTAGGTGAGCCCATTCAGATGAGTGAGCTCCCCAACGACCAACGGAGGGCTGACCGGAGGTACAGACTCGTCTTCAGAGTCGGAGTAATCAAACGTGGAGTCGAGCACCGAGATGGGGTCTTCAAGGATCTTGACTTTAGCGGGCTCCTCGGACGGCTCTTCGTCGGTGTCGTCCTCGTCGATTGCACCGAATACTGAGGTGGGATCGGCGGGGGTCGAGCTCTCAGCCGGCTCCCTTGGCACACTCTGACGAGGCTCGTCTGTATCCCGGTCGACCACGCCCTTCTCCTTGAGCCCCTCCCTGGCGGATGACTGCTTGTAGTCTGGTCGTCTGGATTGGGCGTCCGGAACTACTAGGCATCGGCCAGGTACGTGCTCCATTTGGTGCACGCCCACTTCCACCAAGTCTTCATACCAGCGTGCTTGGCGTCGACTCAGCTCCCGAGCCGGCGCGAAGAGCCACTGCAAGGGTTTGTGGTCACCCATGAGTTTGAAGTCGGTGAATATAAGGTAATGCCTCCACGTCACTGTGGTGCAGTGGTGGATGGCGCACAGCTCCCGCTCCCCAGCGTGGTAGTTCTGCTCGGCCGAGGAGAATTGCCTGCTCTCGAAAGCCAACGGCTGAAGACCTCGCCCCAGGTCTTGCATCAGCACGCCTCCTAGTGCGACCGCACTGGCGTCGGTCTGCACGCAAAATGGGCGAGACCCATCGGCTGCTGAGCGCTGGTCCGGTAGGGCGAGGATTGGTGCTGAAATCAATGCTGACTTCAATCGTTGGAAGGCTTCTTTCTCCTCCTTGCCCCAAGTCCATGGCACTCCCATCTTCGTGAGGCGAGTGAGAGGGTGGGCAATGTGAGCGAAGGACTGGATGTACCGCCGGTAAAAGCCACACATTCCAAGGAATTGGCGCACGTGGGTGACAGTCTCGAGCTCCGGCCAGTCGCGAACTGAGGCAACTTTGTCGCGTTGGGGGCGACAACCTTCCTTACTGCACACATGGCCAAGGAAGCGTACTGTTCGCATGCACAACTTCAACTTGCTTCGCTTGAGGTATACTTTGTGCTGGCGACAGGCAGCTAATACAGCTCGTACATGGCCGACATGCTGCTCAGGTGTGTCACTGAAAATCATGATGTCGTCCACGAACACTCTGCAGAAGGGTAGGTGTCCGAGGTACTGCGTCATCATTCTTTGCCACGTGCTCGGTGAGTTGCTCAGTCCCATAGGCATGACCAGCCACTCATAAGCTCCGAAGTGGGTGGTCATGGCTGTCTTCTCGATGTCCTCCTGTTCCATGGGAACTTGCCAGAATCCCCACAAGGCGTCTGCAGTGGAGAAGACGGTTGCTCCTTGTAGGTCATCGAGGAGGGTTTGTACGTCAGGAAGAGGGTACTTGTCCTTGACCGTGATCTCATTTATCGACCTGTAGTCGATAACCAAGCGCAACTCCTTAGGGTTGCTCGGCTTCGGCACCATAAGTACCGGACAACCCCAGGGAGACGCCGATGGACGGATGTACCCCTTGGCCAACAGCTCGTCAAGTTGTGCACGAAGTTGCCGAAGCTCCTCTTGCGACAACTTGTAGTTACGCCGATGTAGCGGCTGTCCACTCCAGTCGGATCGCAAGCGAATGTTGTTCTTGTAGTCGCGGCTTTGGACGGAGTCAGGCAGCTCCGTACATATGACGTCCCTGAACTCCTCCTCAAGGTCGCGCAGCTGTTGCCATATCTCCGGGGACACTGTCTCGTCAATCTCGTCCGGCTCCTCCGCTTCCATGGCGTGGGGCTTGGGCGGCGGTGACGGTGGTTCCTCGGCCACTGGAGCGGCCTGCTCTTGAGATAAACCTTCAGTATGGGGCTTCTCGTCGCTCCAGCGCACACGCTTGCGTCGCGGCCGACGTTCGCGGAGTAAGCGCCTTCCCTGCTCCAGCGCGGCTGCGGCTTCGGCATGCCAGGTGGGTGGTTTCCCTTGCGCGTGGTCGTCGATTGCCTGGGCACGTACGTGCTCAGGTAATAAAGCAAATGCTCCCAAAGCTTCCCGCTTGCTCTGGAAGAACCCCAGATGTAGGTTGTTGGATGGCGCATTGTCCGCCGGGGGACCAACAGCACCCTCGAGCGCGACCACGTCAAAGTTTTGTGGGCGGGTGGACTCCACTGTTGCGTACACCTTATCCAAGTGGTCCTCGTCACTGGTGCCTGGGCTGGGCCGCACAGATTCCCGGAGGAGTAGAGCGTCCTCGGCTTCGGAGTCGGTGTCTGACGCGGACATCAGCGCAGGCGCGTCCGTCTCGCACCCAGATCCGCTTGGGAGGAGTCCACGGCGCCCGCGACTTGGGCGTCTTGCTGCTCAGAGCTAGACGTGGCGCGACGCTCGGACGAAGCGTCCTTGGGCTTGGCGTTGGTCTCGGCGTCGGCCACTTCGTTACAGGCGACCGCCCCGAAGGTGCCTTCGGGTGCCAGGTACACCACGAAGGCACACTCATCCTTAGATTGGAGGGCTCGAAGGTCCTTGCGTACCCTTTTGGGGTCCAACAAGACTCCTTGTACCAGCGCCATGGCCTTATCCTTGGGTCTTGAGGGGTCTGGCGTTCCCGGCGAGCAGCCTGTAATGACCACTCTCTTGCTTCCAGAACCAAACCGGATGGAACCCCATCGGGAGTAATCCAAGGTGACTGGGGAGTGGGAGGCTAGCCAAGGTCCTCCAAGGATAATATCCACGCAAAGATCAATGGGCATCACTCTGAGCTCCAATTGCTTGACGTACAACCCCTTGGTGGTCTCTGCTTGCAGTCGAGGGCGGACGCACGTGTTGACATCGTACGACGCGCCGTCAGCTACTCGCACTCGCATGGGGTTTTCGTGAGGTCGAGGCGTCAGGAAGGGAATGCTGCGTACAGTCTTGTCCGAGATAATGTTGGTGGAGCACCCACTGTCCGCCAGCACCTTTACGCGACGACCGTTCACGTACGCCCAGAACAACAACAAGGTGGGGGCCTTGGAATTGTTGATCTGTCGAGGTGGCGCTCGTGATGTTGATACAGCCGCCAAGAGATCACTCCAACCAGGGCTCATGTCCCCACTGTCGGTGATGCTGTTGAGCTGGCATACGATGGGGTCGTCCTTGGCATGAGGGTCGCCTAGGTCAGGAGGGTCGTCCATGTCAGAGTCCCATGGTAACTCGTAGGTGCCTGCATCGGCCAAGAGCCCTTGAGCGGTGGCTGTCTGCACCAGGTCCCTGGGTGGGTAATCAGGTGGGTACAAGGCCACTTGGATGACCTTGTCCTTCGCTGCTCGCGCCATATCATTCGTCGCCAAGTCACTTGCGTACTGGAGGAGTCCGTCTTCTACTTCCTCTTGCGCTTGTTCCTTGGCTAAGATGTGCAGTAGCTCTTCGTCTATAGGAGAGTCCCGCTCCAAATATGGGAGGCCACTGGCATAATCCCGCTTAAGCTTCTCTCGTTGGCGAACCTTCTCCAGCCCACTGAGCCACCTCCTCCTTGGTGCTCCTTCAGCTCGAGCTGCATGGGTCGGTGACAGCCATGGTCGGGGGCGGTCACTCCGTGTGGTTGAGGTTGCCTCGACAGTCGTGTTGTCGTTGGGTGAGGGCGTACGAGGTCGACGCCCAAGCTGGATGTCTTGACGTCGTCGTCGGTATTCTTGCAGCCTTTTAAGTTTGCTAAGGGCTGCGGGTAAGGGTGATCGAGCTCGAGCTTCTCGCTTGTTGGCGGTAACCGCGCTGTGCGTTGGTGACCGCGTGGTCCTCGGCTGCTGCGTCGATGCCCGGCTCTCCAAAGCGGTGGGCTCGTGCTCCGCGGAGGTGTACGGGGCGGTGCAAGGTCCGTTTCCAGAGCCTTGATGGAGGACCTCAAGCCCCGTGTGCCCACCTTGGAGAGTAGAGCGCTCGTCCCTTGCCCTCGGACAGCTCGAAATTGCCAACCTTGAAATGGTTGGCCCGTTGGCTCCAAGTGCACGCGGTAGCTCTCGGTCACATTCAGGGTACGTCGGTGCCGTTTCTCAACGTGCTGGGAGTCGTCTGAGAGGTCCTCGCTCGTACACACTGGAGACTTGGCTTCCTTGCGAAGACGAGCTTCGACCACTTGACGCTCCGGCGCGGGAGGAGGGCTAGTCATCGCCCGCGAGGGTAGCATGTTGAGCTCATCGGAGTCTAGGTATCCTGTGCAAGGAGCACTCCGCCTTTGACGTCGACGGGCTCTTCTCCACTTCTCCCGCAACTGCTGCTCCGAGAGGTAGGAGGGGGGCTCATCGCGGGGATGTGGGGTTCCACAGCCCGAGCTCATTAGGACTTGGAGGGTACTCCGAGCTCGAGGGAGTCCTCCGCGGCAAAATCCATTAGTTCCTTTGGCAACACCGCGTTGAGCACGTCGCAGTATTCATCCGTTTCCACTTCGTGCATGATCATGTCAAAGGTTTCAGCCAGAAGTGCTTTGGCCCACTCCTTCTTACGAAGAGCAGCCTGTGGGCACTCTCGAGCATAGTGCTCTTTGCTTTGGCACAACCTGCAACCAGTGTACTCCGGGGAGCCCAGACGTTGCCCAGTAGGAGTTGCACCCGCGGGACGATCTTCGGCTAGAGCTAGCAGCTCCTCCGAGACCTCCACCGCTGCCAGTAGCTGCACTGGCGCTCTCCTACTCGTCGCGTTGTTCAAATGCAACTCCGCCTCAATGGCGTATTCCAGCGCTAGGCGTCGACTGGCTGGAAGGGCGCGGTCGAGGAGGATCAAGGGGGTCCCCTCCCGCTCTGCAATCTCGAACGCCTCCTTCCGTACCTCCGCGGATAAGCCCGAGAGGAAGACGTCCAGGAGGTCGGATTCCGGGACTGGAGTGGTAAGCTCGTGTGTCGCCAACATGGTCACCACGCGATGGGCGAGATGTAGTCCATCCCAAAACTCGCGTACCTTGCGCGGTGTCGCCATGCGTCCTTGAGTTTGGCGTACTCGGCATAGGAACGAGCCCAAGGTGGCCATTTCACTCTTCAGCGGCACGATCAGCTTCGCCAGCGGCACAATGACCTTCTCAAGGTTCAACGACTTGTCCGCCTCGGCATCCAGGAGAACCCCTCGCAGCTCCGTTCCTTCGGAGCTAGGCGTAGGGAAGCAATGCTGGGTGATCTCCTTCAACAAGATATGCACCGAGAGAATCGGCTCTCCGAGCTCGAACGCTCCGTTGGGCACGTTGCACGGGGTGTTCATCGCGAGGAGCACCACTGGAAGGGCTAAGCACCTGTCGAACTCGTCCACGAATCGCAGCAGCGGGCCGAAGGGGTTCGTGGACCCCTCCAGCGGTGCTGAGTACAAGGACATGATGTCCTTCGCGGCCTTGAGGGCATACGAGTGCCTCGTGTACTCCTCTCGTTGCTGCCTGCCGTCGTTGTACGAGGACCTTCTGCTAGAGCCAAAGCTATAGGACGTCTCGTCATCAGGGTCGTCATCTCCTCCCCCTCCGCTGCCGCCACGACGCGCGTTGGACCCTCCAGGGTCTCGTGAGGGGCGGTCGCCATGTTCGTCAGGGTTAGGCTCGTTAGGCGGCCCATTCCCCCCCCCTTGGTGCTCACCAGGTCCCCCTTGGTCGTCATCGTCGTCATCGCCTCCGCCGTCGCCTCCGCCACTCCCGCTCACGATCGTGGACAGCGGCTTCGGGCTCACTGTGGGGAATTGATCGAACGCACCCGGCCAAACTCCTCGTGTGCAATAGATGCACAAGGGCACAAGTTGAGCGGCGACAGACATGTTTGACAGCGTCATCACGTCACAACTCCAGATGGCTACCGGAGGTTGCGGGCTGCGAGAACATCTTGAGCATGGGATGTTGGTGGTGCTGGACGCGACCTCGTCGTGCACGCTCTGGATCACTGCTGTGCCCAAGTGAGGTGGTCGAGGGAGTTGGGAAGCCGGTGCCTCCGAGATCGGTGGCCCGCTCCCTGACGCCAAGTCATGGTCTCGGTACTTTCTCGCCACATCGAAGATCATACGTTCCGCCTCGAGGTTGCCCGCGTGGCCAGCTAACCGCTCCTCCACACGCGCCCGGATGGCAACGGCAGCGGGCGCGCTTATGGATCGCCAGTCTACCTTGGCCAGGCGGTCATGCACACTCGTGGGGGAAGATGCACGCGTGGAGGCGTCCTCCTCGAACGTCACGCCTTTGTGGCCCCGTACGTCAACAGTCGTGGCCGACGGGGGCACCATCAGAGCCTCGTGTTCAGCTTCTTGAGCATCACTTGTGACGGTCGCATAGCTCGCGGGGGTATTAGGTGGTTGCTCTGGCCGTGAGTGCGCTCGTCCGTCAGCGGCTTCAAGTGCGGCCTGCACCACCATCTTGCTCTCCGCCACTTGTTGCTCCAGCAGTCGTTGATCTCGAGCTGCCTGGTCAAGTTGTTGGCGTTGCTCTTCCGCGGCGCGCTGCATTTCTCGAAGTTGTTGGTGATGACGTGCAACTTCCTCCGCCTGCGATGCTACAGCTTGTTCATGCTGATGTGAGACAGCGTCCGCGGCATGCTGCATGCGCGCTATCTGCTCCTCAGCACACCTTGGTGCGGAGCTCCTGCTGCATCCGAGTTGCTTCCTCCACGGCATTGTGCATGTCCATGCGCAACGCTGTGAGCTGCGCTTGGTGCGCAGTGGCCGCATCCAACGCGACTCGTTCGGTCTCCTCTTGCAGCTCTCGTAGTTGCCGCTCGTGTCGCGTGACTTGAGCTTGGCGCCGCCGTTGGCGTCCACCCTTTTGCCGAGAGCTCCTAGATGAAGAGGTGTGCGAGGCGTCAGAGGAGAGCGCTTCAGTAGAAGATGTTTGACACGATGAAAGTGTGGACTTCTCCTCACTGGACGTAGAGGTGGAGTCGTACATCAGTTTACCTTCGTCACTGCGACGTCGAGCCTTGGCGAGCTTGCGCTTGGCCAACTTCTGCCGCTTCCGCTCCTGCTTCGCCACCTCCTTCTTGTGGGCTAACTCCGTCAAAGCCTGGACACGTACAGCACGTTCTCGTTGTGTGGGTCGTGGGGCAGATGAAGCTTTTGATCGAGGTGGTTGTGGGGCGGAGTCAGCGGAATGAACGTCTTCCTCATCGATCGTGGAGTCATCTTCAGACGACAAGACGCCATAGGGGTTGCGGCTAGGTACAGATTGTACGCCATGCTGTTGAACACTTGCTCCCAAAGTGGTTGTACGCCTTAGAGTCTTTATCACCTCCTCGACGCTCACTCCCAACCGCACCAGCCTTGCAGGCCGGTTGGCTGGGATGGTCGTGACGAGTGGTCGTGCAGAGTGGAGGTGATGATAATGGTGGCTTGCTGAGGTAACATGCGACAGAAGGAGTCCACGAGATGGGATCACGCGTTGCTCTCCACTCTTCGTTCTCAGCTGCACCTCCCATGTGATTGCAGCAATGGAGTCTTCTTGGCCACACAGGCGGCGAAGATGTCTACGCAAGGTCGCCCATTGCTTCGGGGTCACGTCAGGCGTGTCCGTCAGAGCTGACCACTCGTGGAGGACTTCGCGCTTCACATGTTGTTCACGCTGGACCGCAAAGGTGGTGCACTTGGAAGCGAAGTCCACGGTAGCCTTCCACGCTTTCATACACTTCCTCACGTAGAACTCGGACCGGGCGATGTTGCACACCGTGATTTCGAGAGTGATCTCTTTTACACGACGTTTTTCTTCTCGCCATGCACTCAAGAGCCGGGACGCCAATCGTGAACTTGCGTGTCCAGCAAAATCTTGCTTTTTGCGTTGGACCTGATTCTTGCGGTGAGCTCGCTCGTGTCATGCTGTAAGGGAAACACGCATGCGTGCGAGACGGGCACGTAGGCGCCATGTCGTAAGTGCAGATGAAACACGCCCGCTGAGCACTCGTGCTGTCCAAGTACTCCACCAATTACGCAATGCACATACCGCTAGAATATCCACTGCTACAGCTTGGCGTGCCAGCCTGACGCTCCACTCGTTCACGCTTGACAAACCGCGCTCGCCACTTGGAGGTGCACTTTCACGCCTAGGCGTAAATATGTTGCTCTCATGGGTCAGGTTTCCAACGTGATGCTCTGGTGCCAAAGGCAAATGGTCAACTACAGCTTCGCTATGAGGAGATGATCTCAAATTATGAGCGGTGGCTATAGCGACCGTGTTGAGCTCCTCGAGAGCTGGTTGGCTACGTTGTAGACCTGAGGCACCTGCACCCCCTGCACGCTGCTGGGGTGTAGAGTAGCACTCAAACATACGTACAGTGGCAGATACCAGCCCAGGAGAGTCACGCGAGCCGTCGGGGAAATTCGTGGGCGTGGCAGGCAGCGATGCTTGGGTGCGACTTTCCTCTTGAGGTAGAGGCGCGCTCGCCAAAAGCGCGTATTCGCCCTCCAGAGAACGTTGTACTGCCCCCCCCCCTGCTGCCCCGCCGCGCTCCGGCTGGCGCCTCCCATTCCGGGACAAAGTACGGGGTGGGCCCCAAAGCCCCAAGCCCATCCAATCCCCGGTGCTCAAACACCCGGGCCGAGCTGGAGAGCCCGGAGGGCCCAGAAGCAGCACCCGCCACCCCCGAGCGCCGCTGAGGCGGAATATACAGCGAAGAAGCCCGCCGTGAAGAGGACATTGAAAAAGTTGCTTAAGTCGGTGGAGAAACGCAGCAATCTGATTCCGAAAAATCTGCCAGCGCTTCCGCCGTACAGGCGTATAGTGTTAAGAGCGAAGACGCAGAAGCCCAACAGCAAATAAACAACTGCCGTTACTAAATCCCAACCAAAGTTTTCCAGCGAATTCGAAGAGGTAAGACGAAAACAAATCGAGCAAAATTGGTCAACGATCGGCCCACGGAAGTCAAAGCAACGCTGCAGCGCGATACCACTCAGGGTTAGCCACTGTTAAGAACGCTAGAGCGCTGCAGAGCTTAAAGGCAAAGAACGCAAGCCGCATCTGCCAATTCAGAGAACATTTTCGAATTCCAAAGCATAAATTTGCGTAATTCCACTTAGCCGCAAAGACGCTCGACGAAGAACACGCACGCCAGCGGAATAGCGCTAATTCGAAGTTGCATCACGCCAATTCCGAGCCAAAGAAGAACGTTGCGCACACATTCCAATTGCAGAGGGGAGAGTAGACGAAGATCTCGCGGAAAACGCTGACCAATTGGCACAATTTCCGAGAAGAATTAACGGCGCAAAGCTGCCAGCGAGTAAGAAAAACGCCGAGGCGTTGACCAGTGCGTCAGAGCGCAAATATGCCCAGCAGCCAGAAGTAGATTCTCAAACCCCGCAAAGCCTGTCTCCAAGGAAGAATTACAATTCCCGATACAATTGGCAACGTGAATTTGGCAGTCGCGCACGCCAATGGAACGCGGAATGGATAACGCAACGAGGCCAAGGACTCAAATAGCTGTTACACGGCACACTGAACAAGTCGCAATTCTCTAATCTCCACAGATCACGACGCCACGAAGAATTAAGTCTCCATTGACAATTGAAAGATAAGACGCAACGTCAAAAAGCGCCACGGAGGCCAGCAAGCGAAAAACGTACTGTATTTCTGCAGTTGGGCGCTTTTAGGCCCTAAAAGCGCCCGGTTTCGGGAATCCAGTGTAAGCCATCATTTCGCAACGCGCTGAAGAAGAAATTCAATCCAGATTGGTCATAAAAGACAACTTATTTGAGCATCGAGCACCAACCAGCCGAAAGGAACTGAAGCGAAGCTGCTGGCCAGCGAGGCCCGGGGTACCCGTAACGCACTAGCAGTGCGAGAGCTCAAATACCATCCGAAGATTAGGAGAACACATAAATTCGCCCGAAAAGCTATAATTGTAAATCAGAAAAAACGTGCGGAAGCGGTGGTGGTGGTGGTGCGTAGCACACTGATACCATTTTGTGGGAGGACTGCTCCTCACAAGGCACTGTAACTACTGATGGGGGTCTTATATGGACTGCATATAATGACTAACTGCCTAGGTACTGCTAGGTCAGCTCTTTAGACATAGGACTGCTATGTCTAGACTTACTACATATACTTGCATGTAAGAATTAGGTATTATATTCGACTTTTGCCATGCGGCTGTTTTTACTTTAGAAATCTCAACTGTTTCTTTGGCCTTGGCCATTACTTATTCACTCAGCTCTCTGAGGTAATCCTAGTCAGCATGGCCAAGTCTCATCAACCTATCATATGCTTGTACTACATTATCATGCAGTATGATGTGCCAGTATTCTACATGTCACATTATTACACAGTACAGTGGTACTGTGTACTCCCATATAAGGGGGGTCTCTTCCTCAACAGGGGTCTCGGGCGCTAATGCTGTAAGGCGCGTATGACACTTCTGGCATGTATGACATTGCTGAGTCATCCGCGCATGACACCGTGTGTTGTCCTAGCACAGTCAACCTGACAAGTCTGGAAACGTCGACAGTGATGACGAAGCAGAATTGACCCCTCGGTGGAAAAGAGCAAGAGGCGACTAGATACGCTAGAGGGCAATTAATGTGCTGATCCCCTGATCAGGACTTGTATAGGTGGCAGAGCGTGATTGATGCTAACCGAAACATGATAGATCCATTAGATATTTGGGAGACACGCCCTGAGAGTGTAAGACATGAATTGAATCCCAGCTGAGGCTGTTCTAGCTTAAAGTAATTATTTGGAACAGCTTTGTTTCACCCTGTCAAAATACTGGTAATATTTCCTGACATAAAGATATTGCAGTTGTCCGATTGTAGCCTTGTTCACAAGTTGGTTCCTATTTTAGCTTAAATGGTAAAGACCCTTTAGCTCTGGTGAGGAACTATGAAAACGAAGTTTTGAAACCACTTCGAGAGAACAATGCGATACCTGTTCGAAGCAAAGAACATTTCTCAAAATACACAATAAGTTCCAAACGCAGTAAGTATGACTGATGAACGATTAAAACCAAATCGAAATATGATTATAAATCATAAACAAAGAGCTAATGTCCTTGATCTATCGAAAAAGAAACCATATTGGAAATCGGCATTAAACCAAAACATAATGTGTATTAACAATGATGATGTCAAAACATTCTCGAAATGATATGAGAAAACTATATGCACATATTTTCAAATGTGTCAAAGATTATTTTCAATTTTCAAAAGATAAACGTAGACTTATATGATATGATATGATATGATAAATAGAGGATGGACGAATAAAAGGTTTTAAGAGTATGCTTGACTTGCTTGAAGATTCTCAATTTTATGATTTGTTCATTGAAGAATTGGACACAAAAGTTGATTTACCGTTTTTCAATGAAAAGACCGAACGCAAGATTTATTAATGGGTGTATGAATTTTGGGCAACGCACGCACCCCTCCGAAAACATTCCAGCCGCCTTTATTGTTTTATTGTTGCGATAATTTTATGATAACGAGTGGCAATATTTTCGTCCATGTGGTTTTATTACTGTATTTCTCAGGTGTATTTTGATACGCGTTTTGCGACGAGCAGCGTTCAGTATGGCCAAGAAATCTGGTCGAAAAATCAGCCGTCTGAACCGCTTTTTGTGAGTCTCGAGATCTAATTACGCCAGGTGTTAAGCAGCGCAGCGTCAGCCTTACACTTGCTGAAACTCTCGAAGGGGAACTATGCCACGCTTTCGAGTGACTTTGTCAGTTGTCGCGCAGTGGAATCGCTCCCATCGAAACTCTCCGACTCACAGTCACTGTCGAAAAATCTGTTCGAGACCATCAAACTAGTGGAAGTGAAAACAATTGCAGTAGTTGCCACAGCAGAGAGGGTCCTAATCGCATCAAAGAAAAGTGATAAAATCTGAGTGCGCAGAGCGTCTGGGAGCCAAGGACAAAAAAAGCCCCAGTGCGAGAACGCTCAGGCGCAAAAATCTCCGAGCATCGCGTAGAGCTGACAAGCAATCTGAAAAAGAGACAAAGAGCCAACAGACTGCACTTCACCTCGCGCGAATTCACCCTCGCAGGAGAACTCAGATGTCTTGGTAGTACCTAGCGCACCTCCTGTTAAGACAGGGGAGGCTGAACCAGTGACACCAGCCGCAACTAAATCCTGTATGGCCTTAGCACCTAAGTCCACAGGAAAGAAACGAGCCAAGGGCAGCACTGGCGACAAGGGAAATCGCAAGCACTCGAAGGCAAAAATGTCGTTTACATGGAACAAGGAGGAGCATCGCAAACGCTCAGAATCGGTGCCTGCTGGAGATAAGCGGGCGAACGAATCCCTGCAGCGTTCGACTTCACTTAACCCTGAAGGGCGATCCATGTTCAGAGTCTATGATAGATACTTTTATCCGAGACAGTGGAGACACATGTATCAGTCACCTTATTCGCTGTTGGAAGGGCATCACGATACGAACGCTTTCGAGGAATCGCACGTTCTGCTAATCTCTCAGACTTTATTTGGTGCCAACACGTCAATCGTAATAGCCGCTTTTCCCATGAAGGTTTTTTCAGCGGCGTAACCAGTGTTGAATTTGCGGTGAGTGGATACAGAGGACCCGTGGGACCGCGGGCAACGGCTTACCCTAAATCCTAAGAACCTGATCACGTGATACGAGGACTGCTTGGGATCCCACAGCACCCTAGACACCGCTTAGAAGTATGATGGTTGTGTTTGCCGCACTCCTTGCCTGTTTAAAGTAATCCTGTACCGCGCCCGAACAGATCCTTGCCTAGTAGCATCTGCGGTACAGGAATACTGTTTAGTCCCTGCCGTAGGACTTCCGTAAGGGGACGGCCGACCGAAATGTAGACCAAGTTACTTGCTTTCTACGTAGGTGCAAAACAGATCATACATCTTGATAGCGGTGGGGGGTGGAAAGGGATTGGCTCCCTTTAGAATCCAGTCCACACCAGTCAATATGGTGTCTTTATTTTATTTAATGTATTTTGGATACTTTGAAAAATAAAGATATCAAATGAAAATATGGATATTCCGAGTTCACCATTTATCAATACCATTTACCAATGCGGATAGTAGCAATACATCACTAACATGTTATGTGAGTAATGCAGTTCACGTTATTAGAACTTTATATATACACATTACTTGGGATTATATTCCGATCTCAATCCAAACTCAAACTGAAGTTATTACAGATTCAAGCTACCATTTGATATCACACGGATTCTCCGACAGACCTCTCAACTGACTGCTACCCACATGTATACATACTCTTCTATCCACTTCAATAAACTCAGCCCATCCAAATTCCAATACAACGGATTCTGATCGATGTTTCCTTATTCGTACAAAGGGTTCGAAGATTGGGCCTAACCTTTTCGCTTTAATTTTTGGGACCGAGCTTGTACAGCATTCGTTCGGTTATCGTAATTACTTTATCAGCCGCACATACACATCCCCTTGCATGCACTTTAAAAAAAGTCCCAAACCATTCGCACTACAATACAATGAATTATCACCCATAATATCTCCTCATTCTTACAGGACGGGGACATATCGCGCCGCCCCCTCTCGAGAGAAGTCACGTACACATTGAAGTAAGAATGAATGGTTGTTGCGGGTAACGGTGGGAAAGTACAGTCCAAGGCCAGATATGGTTTACAAAAGAGAAATCCTTAGTATATCCATATCGGTCTTAAGTAATCGCATGAATCAGCGGTATCCGATAGCTGAAATTCCATCTCAATATCTGTCACAATATCAAAATGATGTATTCCTGGCTGTCAATATCTTGTGCTAATTATCATCATCAAATGACAATTTGTGGTTACCGGAACCTACCAATATGTTTTTAGCAACCAATACTGGGCCCTATCAAAGAGCACTAAAATTCCGAACGTGGCCCAAACCGGTGCAATACGAGCAAAGCAAGAAACAATATATTCGCGTAATGTCCTATCGTATTTGGTACAGATAGTCTAAAGGACTCAAGTGGGTGCTTCCATAAGAAGTTTTGTGATTGAAGTGGCGCTCTGACATAGGCATCCACAGAATCCAGTCACTGGGCAAAGCCTTGCGGATCAATACCGAAATTGAGCACCCATACCCTGGAGGCGGTGCCTGCATCCTCACAACTGGACCGTCATCTCACGGTATCGCTGCAACCATTACTCTTCCATCATGATAGTCATAGTCAACACCAAGAATACGGTGTACGACACCAGGAGAACTACTATTGCCTGCCATCCCAGCGTCCATCTTGGCCGAGTTATCCAAGTAGTGTAAATCACTAACCCTACAAGAATGGTTAAGTGACTTAAAATGAGCCAGCCAAGTAAAGGCGACATCTTGACCGGCACAACCTCCCCTCCACTCGTGACGTACAACATCGGAAGGCCGAGCCCGAGCAACAAGTTGAATATTGGCCCAGCAAAACACGCAGAGAAGGCCATGGCAACGGTGCCGTGTCTGGCAACGGCCGTGTTCGCAACGAGATCGCCGATCGAGGCACCCCATGCCAACACCGTCTCTCCGAAGAAGGTTTCATCCACGGCCACAATGCGCCCCACAGCTTCGAACGCTGCAACCAGCTCGGTGGACACCACGTACATCCACAAGATGGCTTGGAAGAAGCTCACGAACGAAAGTGCCGACAGTGTCAAATCCCCGACCTGTCACAAAAGTCCTCAACACAAACTCTCGTCCAAGGAAACTTTTCAAAAAACTACACTTCACACCGTGAAGTTAACTGGACAGGAATCCGTGAGCAGCTCATCAAGCTCATGAGGAATAAATGGGCAGGTTTGTAGGTTCTAGACAAATTCGGGAAAGCGGGACCTCACAGCATGGTGCGAGATACTTGCCGCACCTTTGCAGGTTTCGCGTTCAGCACGTAAGTCGTGCCGAGAAGCAGAGTCGCTCCGAATATAGCGTAGACCGCGGTATATTCCCCGGGATGCGTGATAAGGACGGCTGGGGAATACCTGAAGGCCCCTCATTTCGCCACGATCGTCAAGCAAATCCGCCTCACGTCATTTCACGCAGCATTCATATGTGCGGTGCAAAGCACTGGGCACCACCATACGAAGGGGAGATAACCCACAGGTTGCAGGGCAGCAGCATCGAGCACTATGATCAGGATTCAGAGCTTTATACGTAATTTTCTTGCTGGCACACGTGAGTTCCAGCAGGCATACCCGAGGGTCGTGAAAGTGAAGATGGGCGCGCAAACCACCAAAACGCAAATATACAACACGCTGAACTCTGAGCTGTTCACGTTCGGCATCGTGGCCTCAAGGACCAGCGATATTGGCAACCCCATCTTTCGGGCAAGAGTGCGATGCTCCCAGTCGAGGGCAGTACACAGCTGTTTGAACAGCGGATTCGCCGACGTTGGGGACTCATCGCCAAAGTTCACCGTACCCGCTTCTTCAACCCGACACTCCGCGGACTTCGGCCCACCATCTGAGCCATGAAGCAAACCCTCCTCAATCGGCGGGCGAGCTCCCTTGCTCGGTGTCCCTGGGACGTCCGAGACTGGAACGTTGGGGGGCGAGAACCCAAACGCTCGTTTCAGCAGGTTGGATCCGAAGATGACCACGAGGGCATACACTGAGTATGCAACGAGGAGGAGGATCGATTCCAAACGATCCAGACTTCCATCCACGACTGCCCCGGCGACGAAAATGACGGCGAAGATGTAGAAGCCAAGGTCACGCACGAAGGGCACGGGATCCAAGGTAACTTGGTGCCCTGGCTGCATATAGATAACCAACGCAACGACAATGGTAACAACAAAGTTACCTGCTCCTAAAACGAAGCCGATGGCCATAGGGAGATCAATGGGACCTTCGTCCACAGCCGCAACATCTGTGAACAGGTCGGGAGCACCGTTTCCAAAAGCCAGCAGGGTGGCCCCTGCGACATCTGGCGTGAGGCGCAGCGCATTGGATACTTTCTGCAGTGCGGGGCAGAAGTAGTGCTCCGCGGACTCCGCGAGAGCAAAGAATAGAATCACAATATACGCGATCATGCCAGAAAATTTAAACAGGTCTGGAACTGGACTGCAGAAGTAGTGCTTTAGGTAGTGAAAGTTAGCGTCCGCAGACTTGCACGCCTCGTTTGCCTTGACGTAGTCACACCTTTCCAACTTTGGTTGGTCAGCCGGTTTGCAGCTTTCCGCAGCATTAATCTCAGCAAAGTCGGTATTCTCAGACGTCATGTTTTTGGGTTCGACCTCGTCCGCGGAAGGTCCTGCCGTTTCGTCGAGTAGCGTTCTGACAGAAGAAAACAGACGTACGTACGGAAATTGAGAGGCAAGGGTATTGTTAGAAAACGGCCTCCCTGAAGTATATGGTTGCAGGTATTCCTTCGATGTGGAAAAAGTCTCTTGCTTCTCGATCGCTGTTGGAGTGGCAATGCTCATCGCTAACACCACAAACACGATATTCATGTTTGCCATGCTTCAATGCTTTGAAGGAAACTCTTCTCTGGCTCGGGAGCTTACGGTATTATATCTCAGTACAGCTTGCCACATGCTATTGCAACGATATGACGTTTTTTCATGGAATATAGTGTGTTAGCTGTCAGCAAACACATTTGATACGTGAGGAACACCTCAGGAAATCTGACGTTTGCCCCTCGCCTGACCGATGGCTTCTCGCCTTTATAGTGTTTGAAGGAGTCACAGACGAGAGCTGAAAAGTAAATCAAAAGGAGTCTTCAGAGTATTCACTCTTCAGTCCACACGACAGTCTTGAGTCTAGAAACCACTCGACGTTTAATTTTATGTGGACAGACCAGAGTGGGTACAGTAGTGGCGCGGATGACCAAATTCATTTTCATCCGACGAACCGTCACCGCCCCGTAGGGGTGCCCAACTAAAGTTGAGCCGTCCAATGTTTTCAGATCGGGAACATCGGAAGGTCCGAAGAGATTCCTGGGGAGCAACAAAGGAATGTACCGTATTTTGATCTCTGGAATCGTATATGGACTGTCGGATTCGGAAAATTGCCACTATTAAAAATGAACGGACCAGTTTAAGTTGGGCAGCTCTACCGCCCCGATCGAACGCGTCTTTCCAGATTAGAGATTTGGCGACGCGTTTCACGGATCCTGCCTTCTCGCTTCTGTTCTCCGCTTCTGTTTTAAACTGTTTTCTAATCAGCTGCGGCTACATAGCCCAGCTTGCATGACACATATGACACATATGTGAATGGAACCCGGCCGGTGCACTGCGTGTGGAATTACAAAAATAATAATACGACAAATCCAGAAGTGCCAAAAATCAAAGACTCCCGTCAGACAGGAATCAGGGTCCCACGACCCGACTGCCGACCCCAGCCTTCTGCATGCGGGCACATGCCCCTACATATAGCGCCCTACAGTCATCAGATCTGACTGTGTTGGACTTGCACCTTGAGCGCGCAGGTTCAAGTCCCGTCTGGATCTCGTCGGGAGGTTGTTGCCCGATATAATTATATTGCCTGATCAACAATATAATTATACTGGAAGCATTTCGGTGTTTCCATCATCGTGCCAAAGGACTGAGGCCTGCAAATACTATCATTACCCTAAAGAGTACAGACTATGGACCTAAAATGCTATGCTAGGGCTGAAACCCTCAAAAAGCATAATTACCCGCTCCAGCTCAGAGTCAGGCATGACAGCAATAGCAAAGCCATCACCTAGCAAAGCCTACTGAACAGTGCCTAGATGAGAAGCAGCATGAGGCAGCTTCGCAGCCCCCCACCGAAGGATCACTATAGCTACCTCTCATCACAGCGGTCGGCACTGAACAGGCACAGGTCCTAGTCTCCTCTACCTACACTCTAATGAGCCGACTGCCCCTCTGCGGGCCGGATCTGCACGGCCTCCAGCTCAGAGCCCAGCTGCTCCAGGTCCTCCAAGTCCTGCAGCTCCTGCACTGAAAGCGGCCTCTCCTCATCCGTACCTGAAGCACAAGGGAGGGCGGGTGGGAAAGTCCACACAATCACAGTAACACGGCAAGAGGCCCTCTCAGTCCGTAGCTGGCCTCTTAGGCCTCCGACTGATCAGAAAACCTCAGTTTTCAGATCTGCTCCGTATGACATAGTCATACTACACTGATCAGAAAACCATCAGTTTTCTAATCAGCTGCGGCTACATAGCCCAGCTTGCATGACACATATGACACATATGTGAATGGAACCCGGCCGGTGCAAGCACACAAAGATTGTGAGATATATAGCTACGGGTATATATCGGGTTACAGTCAGAATGCTTTCACTTTCGGTGTTTGCATAAGAGTCAATAAACATAAGATAGTCTCGGCTTTATGCCGGAAACCCTAAACCTGTGACACCCGTACTGTACGGAGTACTAGTACAGATAACAGGAAGTGACACACGGTGTGTCACATCCAGCACACCACCCTGGACTATTACGGAGGAAGAGTTAGGGTGGAGCAGGGTTGTTGCAGTTAGAAAACACACCATCTCAAGCGGTGGAAACAATTCTAGAGGGGGCCTGTGCTCTTGGCCAGGGCGGTCCCAAATCTCTAGCTAGCCGTGCACACAGGGAGGCATCTTGGCCTTGAAGCTGATCTAGCAGGGCTACTAGCAGTCACAGAGCAACTCTGGCCACTTTGAAAGTGGTCCACAAAGTAGAGTTCACTGTAGAAGTTGCCCTTGTCAATCTCAAAGTCCAGATTGAAGATGTCAAAAGTGTCAAAGTCCAAAGAACCAGAGTCCAGATTGAAGTTGTCGTCGGGGTCAGCGGGTCCAGAGTCCAGAAAGGCGGAGTCACGGAAGAAGTCCATTGCGCAATGCTGATAATTGAAGTACTGCCCGGACACCACCGCCCGTGGAGCAATCTCCGCGCCACAGAGTGCAGAGGCGGTGACGGTGTCGAGCAAAGCCATGCTCACACACATGAACAGAGCCGGCAGTGTCGCTGCCGTGAGGAGACTGCCAACTGACGGTGTCCGGACACCACCAACCCGTGGAGCGGGTGGCGGTGTGTCCACATGCAATTCCTCGTCGCTAGACTCGGAGTCAGCGACGCTGGCCGAATCATGCGTGGAAGAAATGTACGGAGGCAGGGGTGTGAAGGATTGAATTGAAACCTGCGGCTCGGGCTCGAAGAAGCCCAATTTTACAGACATGCCGTCCATAAAGGACTGCTCGAAGGGGGGTTCGTTGTTGACGAACTGCTTCGGGAAGATTAGCGCGCTCTCGTCGTTGTTGATCGTCAATTGCGGCTCGGGCTCCGCGATGCTCTCGTCGTTTACGGCGGGCGGGGCCGTGCCGAAATGAACCATGGGAAAATGCTGCGGGGCCGACTCAGCACCACCGGCTACCTGCTTAAGCTCACGGAGGGCCGTGCGCGCCTCGTGCACGCGGGTAGCAAGGAGAGAGGGCGGAGAAGGCTTTAAGCCTGCGTACTGTGCCCGAAGGCCAATGTTGTTGTCGTCCGCGAAGGTGAAGGGCTCTTCGTCGTGACGAACAACAGGCTGATCATGCTGTCCACAAAGTCGAGCGAAGGTGGCGTCGTCCTGTGCGTCGAAGGCGGCCTGGAACGCGGACACAATCTCGTCGCTCTCGTCGGCAGTCACCAAGTCGCACTCCGCGCATGCCATGTCGTCCGTGGGGCAATTCGCGGTGTCGTGGAAGTGTCCAGGAGGACAACGCGCGCACTCAGGGATGAAGGCGGAGGAGGCTACGTGGAAGGAGATGTTGTGGGCGGAGTTCTTCTTGTAGTGTTGCTGACTCCAATTCCCGTCGGTCTTGAGCGGGCTCGCGGCGAAGCGGAAGCTCTTCCGCGCGCCATAGCCCCCAACACGATTGCTCCGTCCATGGAACTTCCCATCGTCCCTCCTGTTGCGCTCATCCCGCCAACGTGAGGGCGGAAAGGAGACACCCCGCTTACCGTCAGGCTGCTGGCGGTGGCGGTGAGAGTCAGCGAATCCAGGAAGAGGCTCGTCGTCCTTCGCGATTGAGTCCTTTAGCGTCACGAGGGTAGAGGTGGCGGCCTCCAATTGCTTCTCGAACTCCATGATGAGGCGCTTAACGTCAATCCCACCAGAGTAAAGCATAGTTGGGGAAGTCGGAGGTGACGGCTTAGGCTGCTTCGCGCGGCCAACACCGTTCTCGCTCTCCCAAATCTAGAGGATGTGGGCGTAGATGTCCTCGAGGTCGACCTTGGCCAAGTCCACGTCGAGTCGAAGTGGCGTGGTGACCTTGTCGTACATGATGGGGTCGAGGGACGCTAGCAGCTGCTTCTTGGCCATCATGTCGTCGAGCGGACCAGAGGGCGAGTTGCGGATAGCCGTTAGGCAGGCGTCGAAGTCCTGGATTAACGGATCGGGGTCGAGCTTGGAGTCGAAGTAGATGGCACACAACTCCTCGTAGTTCCCAAGGGGTCGGAGAACTCGAGGAAGCAGCCTCTTCGTGACCTCAAGCAAAGCTCGCTTCCCATCTCGCGGCGAAGCACGTCCAGAAGCGTCCACCCAACGTCTTGCGGGTGAGTGAGGTCTCGTCAAAGATGTCAACGTCGTGAAGAGGATGGCGTTGTAGACGTTGTTGACCTCCTTGGTGGCGTCCGCCAAGTCGAAGAGGGTGTCGTTGGCGGTGTCCTTCAGCTCAAATGCCGACTGCAAAGATGTCACCAACGACGTCCACAAAACATTGCGGTCCGATTCGTCACCTCGGAATGACGCCTCCTTGGAGCCAAGAGCGTCTCGAGATGTTCTTTTGATTAAATCCACGTCCCAGGATGAATTTTGAACGGCCACAGCACGCGTCCGTTCAGGGGCCGTCAAATTAGCCGCTGGAGATGCAGGTGTCGGCCGATAGCGCATCCCAACGTCTCGGGAAAAAATTGTGTCTAGCCGAATCCGGTTGTGAGCCCCCATGGGAGGCGTAGCTTGCGAAGAAATACTCATGATGAAAATCCTATAGGTGGGCACGTCGGGGTAAGGTGGCGATGGCGCGGAGAGGAGGAACTCGCGGAAATGGTGATGGCAAAAGCAGTCAAAACGTCCGTAACTGCGAAATCCCAATTGTAGAAATGCGGAAGTCGAAGAACACGTTGCGCAAGAAGTCCGCGACAAAGATTGATCAGGTCTAGTCAAAACGAAAATCCCGTGGACATCCAAAAAATCACGTAGGGTACGCTGCAGCGATAAACACAATCACTCCGTAACGACGTGTGCCTCAACCGCGAGTCCTCATAGCGCAACCATCAAATGGGACCCCCAACGCCCCACCAAGCGGAGGCGTTTAGCCAATCATGCTACCAAAAGTAGTGGAAGGTGCCTGGCGCACCATAACCTGTGAGATATATAGCTACGGGTATATATCGGGTTACAGTCAGAATGCTTTCACTTTCGGTGTTTGCATAAGAGTCAATAAACATAAGATAGTCTCGGCTTTATGCCGGAAACCCTAAACCTGTGACACCCGTACTGTACGGAGTACTAGTACAGATAACAGGAAGTGACACACGGTGTGTCACATCCAGCAAAGATCACCACAAAGCAGTGCACGTACAATGCATGATAGCAAACAAGCAATCAGACAAGAAAGGCCGCCTACTCTGCTGAGCATGGGGCATGCTTCTGGACACCGCCAGCCTGCGGTTGAGGTTGGTAGCCTTGTAGGTGGCCGCAGCCGCCGACGAGCTCCAGCCACCGTACTGATTGAACTCGAAATCAGTAACCTGGTCAGCCGCAACCACCGCCGTAGCCCCACCAGACCGCAGGGACTGGGTCCCATACAACTGTCTCAGAGCATCGGGGTCCAACCCAGAGGCCTCACCAAGCATCCTGAAGACCTGAACAGGTACCTCCTCAGCTGAGGATAATCCAGCCTCTTCCCCGTCAGGCAGTCAGCCGACGGGTCCCGCTGAAACCGCCTGCCATCAATCTGCTGAAACAGAGGCTCATCGGGCTGCACTCCCCGTGCAATCTGAGTGTCAGCCCACCTCTGACTGACCTCCACTGGGCACAAAGGCTGCCCCTCCGCCGCCCGGGCAACCTCCACCAGCTGACCATACCTGTACTTGTCCGTCTTCCGCTTCTCGAGGAAGGTGGTCATGTGGGTCTCACAGAACTTCATATCCCGCGGTCTCACCTTCTCCGCACAGTCATACCGCCAGAAGCCTGTCCACATGTCCAAACCCAGTGTAGCAAACATCTGCCGAGTGACACCCTCCCAGCATCAACCAGCAACGAGCACCACTCTGCACGAATGCAAACTCCAGTTAGATATATATTACCGCCGAACTATATATCTGCCAAGTGGCTCCTTCCTGTTGAGCCGCCTGTCCCCCAGCCTCCTGTGAGCTGCCTCCCGCACCGCGGCCACCAGCCGATGAGAAGTGGGGTTCCGGTCCGCCGGGACCAGAGCCAAGTCATGAGCAGTGAAGACCATAGCCGAAGCGGTCTTCACCACAGAGAACGTCCTGGCCGCATTGGCTATGTACTGCAAGTACATAGCCACCGTGACCGGGTCGGCAGGAACAGGCACCCTAGGCGGGTCACGGTCCTGACAGAAGGCCTGGTACCGTACGAACACCCGAGAGTAGCCCCGCATGGTGCTAGCCTCACGGGTGCCAGACACCGCCAACAGCATGTCTGCCCGCAGCTGCATCTCCAGCGGGTCCGTCACGGAGAACTGCAGCCCAGCCCACTGCTCCCCAGTGCCTACGATGCCTGCATGAAAGGCAGCCCCCATCTCATACCCCTACCCCAGTCACAAGCCATGCAACCTCCCAAGGTACAGCGGGGACCGGGGCCTGCAGGCTCCCTCTCATCGAAGGAGACCCGCAAGAGGAGGACCCGAAAATCCGGCAGGCCCACCCCCCCTCATTGGCCCTTCCGAGGCCAGGGAGGAAGGTGTCCGCAGAGGGCTGGAGCTCCGTCCACTGCACCACACAGTCTGCTAAGTGAACCCCGTCGGGACACAGCAAGACCCACCACGGCTGGAAAGTCCAGACCGGGGCCACAATGGAGGCCGCAGCCCTCTCAGCCTGCAGAAACAGCAGGAGCCTCCCGATCATCCGAAAAGGCGGGTTGCACCAGTTGACGTGCTCCCGCCAATCCGTCTGACCGAAAGTGTCAACCCCCGACGTACCTGGACAGTGCCAAGCACTGTTGAAGGAGGGGGCACCTGCACTGTCAAAAACAAGACAATTCTTGTCAGTTGCAAACCTGTCCCGGGTGTGCCTCCACCCCCCGGCAATCCATGGGTCAGCCCACCGAAAGATTGCCGGGTTGACCATCCAGTCATCATGGTCTCTGATCTTGGACAGGGCATCAGCCCGGGTCTCAAACTCCCTGGGCATCCAAAGGGAGGACAAAACCACCCCGTGGTCAGCACAGAAATCATGCACCGCTAAAGCCAGCTCCTGGAGCTCTTGATGCCTACTGCCAGACTCAATGACAAAATGCACAGCCTGGTTGTCACAAATGACAAGCACCCTCTTCCCTCTCAGCCTGCCAGCCACATCAAATGCCCGGAGAGAGTCAAAAATGCCCCTGAGCTCCCTGAGAGTGGATGACTTCAGTCTGTCTGACATGGTCAGATAACTGTGGCCAAGTAACTCAGGTCCCCCAAAGGACTGCTCCAGCCAGGAACCCCATGCCACCTCAGAGGTGTCCGCATGGACTGTCTCCAGCTGGAGCCCCGCCCCCCTGGGCTCCCAAATGCCTCTCTGGTGCCTACGAAAGCCGTCTGTCAGCCAAAACTCAAGCTCTGCCCGGAGAGCATCAGTACCCGGGACATGAGAAGCCCACGAGCCCCAAGTCAGGGTGTCAGCTATGAGTACCGCAGCCGCCCTAGCATACAGTCTGGTGACACCCCCTAGCACAAACCACTGAGCATTAACTAAGCCTGCAAACTTGGCTACAAGCCTCAGAGGCAACCTATGAAACAGCCTCAACAAGTCTGACACACAAGCACGGATCTTGCTCAGAGCCTTCTCATGCACGAACAAGACCCCCCCCTCCAGGTCTATGCCTATGCCAATATGCACAAGGGCCCGTGTGAAAAACAGCTGAGACTTGAGCTCAGACACGAGCCAGCCTGCCTCCCGCACGTCCCGCATAATACGGGACAGTACAGCCAAAGCCGAGGGGTCCGTGAGAGTAGGAGCCCTCACAGCAAAAGCAAAGTCGTCCACGTAGGGGTGCACACGGAACCCGAGACCCCGCCACTTACCTACGAGCTCCTTGTTAATCTTCGTAAACACCCAGCAACCGAAGCTGGGGCTAGACCAAAAGGCAGCACACAAAACTCAAAGAATCTACCCTGCCACTCAACAGCAACATAGGTACGAGACATCTCGTGGAGGTCAACGTGGTAGTACCCCGACTTATAGTCGAAGTAAAATAACCCATCATCCTTCCTAAGCAGGTCTACAAAAGGCTGAAGGTGTTCATACTTGAACTTAGGAAAGATTAAGAAGGCATTGAGCCACTTACCGTTGAAGATCAGCCGTAATTTGTCCCGAGAGTCGTCCACCATTAAAGGTAGGACAACCCGCGGCTTGCTGGACACTTCTCTCAAGGCGCCCATAAGCACACACTCCTGCACAGCCTCAGTGACAAAGGCAGTATGCCTAACAGCAGACACGTGATTAGGCAAGTGCACTCGGGGCGGAGCCCTGCCATCCTTAAACTTCAAGTTAAAACCTCTCTCAATCCAAGACATAACGTACGAAGAGCGGACGAAGGTCCGCCAAAAAGAGGCTCGTTCCCTAAGTCTACCCGCAACGCGGGGCACAGGAACGTCCTGTTCACACAAGGGTACGGCCTCGCCAATCTCTTCCTCAGACAATTCAAGACCTGAAACACGAGGAAACAACAGCCCGCGGGCCAAAAGTTCATTACAATTTAGGGTTTCGTCCCCAAAAGTTACATTTAAGTTGGGCATTCCACCTCAACTGCAAAGCATTCCGCTAAGCTCATTGTTCTAGCCATCGTGGCTCTACATTCTCACAATTCAACGGTCCGTGCCTCTGCCACGGCCTCTGCCGGCTGGGCGCGGCTGCGAGCATTGGTTTTGGTGGTGCCCCCACTCGTTACAATTCCAGCATTGGAGCTGGCTGCCACGTCCTGCCTGAACAGGCGGCGGTGGCGGAGGCGCTCCAGGAGCAGTCGGACGAGACACAGCATAGGCACCCCTGCCTAGGCCCTTAGTTCGCCCCTTGGCAGCCGCAGCTTGCGCGGCGTGAATCTTTTCCGCCTTGACTTCCTTTTCAGCTTTCCGCATAAGCTTTTCGTCTTCCTCATCCTCAGCGTACGACTTACGCTCTAGCTTCTCGCAGATTTTCCAGCCCACTTCAGGGCCCTTGTCCGAAACCAACGCCAAGATCTTAGCGCGCGCCTTGGCGCGTGCAACACCTTTCTCCGCTGTCTCTGACAAGAATTCCAAGTAAGGCAAGAGTGACGGTCTCAGGTAGCTCCACACCTTCTAATTCCTTCTTGGCATCATTAAGCGCCAACTGCGACGCTGAGTGTGCCACGAAGTGGTGCTGGGTCTCTAAGAACTGCTTGCGGAGACCCTTGTCCTTGCCATCATCGTTGCGGGTCAATTCTAGGCGATCGGACCCTGGAAGCTGAGTGAGGTCTACTGCTGCCTCCCACGGACGCTTACGGTCACCTGAAGCTACTTGCGACAGTCCCTTAAGCTCAGCAAGTCGGGCTGTCGCTCTCTCCATTTGTCGCATCAACTTCATTTCAAGGTAAGGTTTGCGCGGAGTCCAAAAATGCAAAAACTTTTCAAAAATCTTTTATTTGATAAATAGGTTGCCCAGAGCACCCTGTACATATTGCGCACGTCAGGTATCAAATTGACCACGTTAATGAAAAGTTATGGTCGATACCGCTCGGTCACCCCCCATACTTAACCATACTTAAGCGCAAACTTAAATCGCTCGTATCTCAAAATCTAGATTTTGAAAAGTTTTTGCATTTTTGGACTCCGCGCAAACCTTACCTTGATTTGCGGTTGCGTGAGGTCCTCTCCATCTTGGAAAACAGCAAAAGCGGTCGCGTACGCTGGCTGCGCGTGCAAGTCATCAATACGTCTCTGACACAAAATCGGATCGGTAAACCACTCCATAATGATATACGATATACACTGAAAATATACACTGAAAACCTTACGGTGTTACGAAAGTCCACACAATCACAGTAACACGGCAAGAGGCCCTCTCAGTCCGTTGCTGGCCTCTTAGGCCTCCGACTGATCAGAAAACCTCAGTTTTCAGATCTGCTCCGTATGACAGTCATACTGCCTGTCATACTACACTGATCAGAAAACCATCAGTTTTATTATTTATTCTGTATCTGCTCTCTCAACGCACAATTATCATTAGAATATAAAAGGTAGATGCGCTGGAGGTTCACGGAACATGACAGACGTCATCGCGACTGTCATGTGACGGAATCACAGGTTCGATGAGACGCAGCCGGCGAACGGGTTTTTAATTCATTTCTTCATTTCCGATTTTATGCCAAGCCCATTGATCACGCGTTTTGCTGTGACACTATTTTCGTTCTCTTAACTCTATCGTTCGCGGTCCGTTGAGCTTGACCACACTAAGAAAGAAGGTTGGCGCCTACAGTACAACCGTCAGAAACAATCCTTCGCCTAACAGGGCGAGCAGTCTGTGAGGCTGCTATGATACTTTCTTGAATTGTTCACGTGTTTTGCTTGTGATACTTGTTTTGCGTTTTGCTGTTTCATCATTCGACGGAGTGTGCAGGTGGGATTAGCAGCGCATATTTTGTAAAGCAACTTTCCCTTTTCGCCAATAGGCACGCACCTCGTGATGTGGGATTCTAAGTTGGCATTTGTCAACTTAGCTTGGGATGAAACCCAACCACATCGGACTCGTGGTCACTTGTTCATTTAGTCACCTTGAATACGTAAGCAGAGTTTGAGGAGCATCGACTTAGCAGAGTTTGAGGAGCATCGACGAGCATCGACTTAAATGACACCCTGACTAGTTCGTACTGTCAGGTGTCATATTCAGTGTGTCATCTTCGGTGATCAGCTTGTGTGACAAACTCAGTATATATGTCTATTATCTGAGTTTATCTTGGTTCGTTGTTTCACCGTCGGCAGCGTTCGCCCTCGTGCACTGCGCTGAGTTTCTAGCAGGTTATGGGACCACTTCACGCTTGCGTGTTGTGTATTTTAGCGTAGAATTTTATTTATTTTCATCATATCTTTCGGGAGAGTGTGTCCACGCCTTGTGGCTCACTCAGATTCGGATTCTTCGCTCGAGCTTTGAACTCGCGGTTTGCGAGGGAATTAGACGGAGTGGAACTCTACGGATTTTCTTGGGTTGATCTCACACTTGTTTTCGTTACATTTTATGGATTCTTCTCAGATTTCTTCGAGTGGGGAGCTCCTAGCTCTTTCGGCATCTATTGACACTCGTTTTGCGACAGTCTCGACTCTCAAGAGGTCTCAGTTGATCTCTTTGTGCTCTTCTATGAGCGAGGCTATTGCGCATTTCCGCTCACCGCAGATTTCTCAGCAGAGTTTGACCGTAGACCCGCCGATCATTTTGGAGATTATTGTTTCAGAGAGCACACAGGTTGGTGGTGCTATTTCCGATGATTTTGCGGGTTCCGCTGTTTCTTTCTGTGAAACAGGCGTCGGAGATTCGCCGGCAATTTTTGACAAATAATTCAGTTTCAACGCAGATAACATCCACTAGACCCTCACCTAGTATCCCTAGGGTGAGTAGCGCGCGCGCACAGGCCCCTCCTGTGCGTCGTGAAGTTCATTACATTCACGCGCCCCCTATGCCTGGGCCTCCTTCTGTGGACATCGAGGACCAGCATTTTGGGCAGTATGACAGTAGTGAGGAGGATGAATCGGAATACCCCCCTGGGTATTACGATGATTCAGACAGTTGTGAGGAAGTAGAGGAGGAGCAAGATGGCCACTTGGCCGCTCCGCATTTTTCGTCCGATCGATTGGAACAGGATGAAACCCTGGACACAGGTTTCCAGGGCGACTCTTATGGCGGAGTTTTGGAGCCCCCACTTGGGGAGGAATTTTTACCGCAGAGCGAGTTTAATGTTGGCACAGTTTCTTTTAGAGATGAGCCTGCGTTGAACGACGAGAATGTATACACCGCAGAGGAGTGGGCTGCCTGGGAGGCAGGGGCCTACGATTCCGTTGGAGCTGGTGGTGCTGAATTTTACGATGAGTATGAATATTTTGAGAACTCTGCGTCCGATGATTATTCCGATGGTTCTTATTAATCTTTGAACAGACAGGCGGTGTTCCCTTTTACATTTTTCCACCACTTGCTGTAGTTTTGGACAGAAGAATGTTGTCTTATTTCTCACCACTTGCGGGCAGCTTTTCAGAATTAAGACGAACAATTTACAGGCAGGAGACCTTTGCAGTTCGCAGCAGTTTAAAGCTAAACCGACAGGCAGACTTATTTCTTTACGTTCTCCATCACATGCAGACAGGCGAGATTTATGGGTTCACCCACCACTAGCTGGCAAAGATGAAATTGACCGATCAGATTTTATTTTAGCAAGATCTCTAGCTTTAGCAAGTATCATTTTCTTTGCTTGAGCTCTCATCAGCCACTTGTGACTTTTCTAGCTTCTAGGCTTGACATTCTTGCATCTTACACTGTAAGCCTAGTAGCTAGGGTGGTGTGTTGACACAAGCTGTCCACCTCAGATGAGGTGGTGTGCTGGAAATGACACCCAGACTAGTTCGTACTGTCAGGTGTCATATTCAGTGTGTCATCTTCGGTGATCAGCTTGTGTGACAAACTCAGTATATATGTCTATTATCTGAGTTTATCTTGGTTCGTTGTTTCACCGTCGGCAGCGTTCGCCCTCGTGCACTGCTGAGTTTCTAGCAAAAATCATGGACATGCTCCCCCTGGCAGGGGGGTTATTAAGAATAACGTCTCGGACACGGCCTAGTTGAAATAAATGCAAATGCCGGCGCGAGCCGGTATTTGCATTTCCCCGAAAATCACAAAATGCCCGCCGCAGGCGAAAATTTTGAAATTAGGGAATATTCCTTTCCGAAAAATCACCGATTCCTTAAAAGACAATTATGTCTCATGCAAGCACTCGGAATATTCCTTAACAATCTTGACTCTGTCATTTTAATATGACCATGTGTAATTGTGAAGGCTAATTTAATTCAAGTAGGCATTCGATCTAACAATTCCAATATGTCAAAAAAGAAAAAAATGAATTACATGTAATATGACAATGTAACTGTGCAAGAGTATATTAATTCAAAAAATCATTCCATGAAAGAAAGCTTGCTATCATACTTCAATAAGCGGTCGATCACTTCCGACACGGTATGCAGTTGGGCCCGGTTGTCTGTGGTCGTAAAGTGCCAGACTGCTCCACCAAAATGATGATTCAATGCAACTCGAATAAAATCATCCGCACGGTGAGGTGCAGGCGCGTTCCAATGCACGACTGCTGGATTTGACACTGTGACACCCGAAACTGTCACATGTCACTTCCTATAGTAGGCTGGGTGACCGTCACCAGTAGACGGGAAACACCCGTTAGGTAATTATGGTATCTCTACTTTTATCAAGAGACTTCTTTACCGTTCTGATATCGTAACCCTTAACTCAGGGTTTATCTCTATAGTTAGATACATATTACTGCCCTGACTAAGTGACTATATATCTGCCAGGTTTGGCCCCACTTGCGCTTTATTTAGCCACTGCGGGATTGCCACTATGAGTGGCTAAGCTCGGACGCCTGGGATGGAGTGAGGCGCTCCGCGCGTGAGAGTGCCGGCGGTCACGGGCATGGCCTAAATTTTGTGGGTTGATTTACGGCGCGCGGTAGGCCTTTGAGAACGGTTTTTTTCACGGGACTTAACGTTGGATTGGTTTACGTCTTCTGGTTGGTTACCACACCGTTACGTATCGGCCGCCTTTACCACACGACTTCCCGGAATTCCTGATCTCTCACAGCAGCTGTATCGGCGACCCACCGCATTTCTTGGCCGCCCCCGACTTCCGCACTTTCACGTCTCATTGCCTCACACCGTCCCTCCAGTCTATCTCATCATGGTTGCTTCCACTAGATCCACCGCTAGCATGGCGAATCGCCGACGTGCGCTGTCCACATTTTTTGGTTCCGTTGCTGCCAGACATGCGAACACTCCAGCGACACCGCCGGCAGCACAGCCAGCTGCTAATTCGGCAGGAGCTGCGTTCCTGGCTTCAGTGCGTACCCTACAGAGGGAGCACTTTGACATGAAAATCGCCAAGTCCGTCCGTCAGAAGTTGTTCGAGAACAAGGATGGCAGATTTTCCGGGACGGAGTGCCACGCGTCGGCACTCTTCGCGAAGATGGTCTCTGCGCTGCAGACGGCCTTCGTGACCGAGGACCTTGGGTTTGCTCCGCTTTTCATGCTCGACGACGCGACCCTGGCCATCCGCGTGGAGGCCAACAATTTGTTGTACTCCACGCTCGAGCTGATGGTCGACCCCATGTCGCCCGCGGCGGACTGGATGGATTCGTCCCACTCCAGCTTCCAGGCTGACGGTAAGCGCGTCCTTCTCGAGTTCGCCCGACGGATGATCCCAGCGGGTGACCCCTTTCAGGGTCAAGCGGACATGTTGGGCCTCCGTATCTCTGCGGGCGTGGACCCGCATGACAAAATCGGAGACTTCAACGCCGCTCTGAAGGCTGCGAGGACGCGGGCCACACTACTGGACGAGGACGTGAAGGTGCTGAAATCTGTATAGGCAGCCCTGACCGGGAGTCCCGGTGCAGGCCCCTATGGCAGATTCTTAGGTAGCCAACACTGGACCTGTGACTGATCCGTAAGCCCGTGCTGTGACACACCGAGTGTCACAGGTGGCTAGTCTCGAGACCGTTCCGACTCCGTGACCGTTCCGGGTATATCTAGCTTAGGGTTTATTTCTTATAGGAGTTTATCTATATTGGTTCCAAGACTGTCTGATACCCGTGAACCGGGATATTCCAGTAGGTCGTGGACCCATTCCACGCTATTTTTCCACAGCTAATTTGGCCATGGTTGGCTAAAACAGCCGCTTTGAGAGGTGGTGCGCGACGGCGCGTTTGGGTACGCACGGGAAGTTTGAGATGAGCGGTTTGCGGTGAGCGTCTTGAGCCGCAGCTATGGGGATTCGACCTGGACCGGGCCTAGTCGACGCAATGTTCATTTACGGTTTTACGCTTGCCGTGATCCCGCTTGCTACCGATTTTTGGGCTGGTGGCTATAGCACCTTCGACCTCGACGACGTCTTCCAGTGCCCCTCGCTCGCATGGCTCTACCGCTCTTTCCGTGACTGTGGCGTCGCATCTTCCCCACGACATTACCCGAACGCGCCCCGGCGTACCACCTCCCATCAGGCTTTCAGAGTTATGGGAGTATCCACCAGAGCAAAACGGTCCCTCACGAGGGACTCCGACATCGACGCCTCGCTGAGGCTCACTGACGCGGTTCGCAACACGCCGACGGCTAGATCACCGGCTGTTACGAACCCCGACCCTACTTCCAACACCGACGCCGACGTTGCGACGAGGAAGTATCTGCAGGAGCAGTCCAAGCTTGTGGACGAGGTCTACAAGGGGCGGCTCCATCGGACATGGGCCAAGGGTATCCGCGAGGATATCCTTGGCGACAAGAAGCATTATTTCAGCGGCACTTCTGACGCGGGTCTCCTCTCCGATGTGGTGGTTCAGCTACGTACGGAGTTTGAGTCCACTGGGCTGGACCTCGTCTCGTTCGACCTTGACGACCCCCAGGCTCTGGTGGTGGGCAAGGTGAGCGCCCTGCTGTACGACGTGCTTGGGCTTATCATCGAAAAGCACAGCAACGCCCACGTCTGGCTTACGGGTACGGACGCGTCTGCCGACCGAGATGGACGGCGTGCGCTGGTGGACATCGTGAAGCGCAGCGTACCAGTGGCGTTGCAGGAGTCCTTCCAGCAGGAGCATGCCGCGCTTAGTTATCCCGCAAACGTTGACCCGCAGCCGATTTTGGCTCGGGAACAACGTTTGGTGCGGGATAACAAGGCAGCCGACTGGACCCCCACCGCGAGGCCACCAGGAAGCTCAGCCTCTACAGCCGGCTTGACCCGGTGTTCTACGCCGCGGTCAAGGTGCGTTACCCCATGGTGGCCGATCTCGCGGCGGTTTCCCTCGGTGCTCTGCGCTCTCTGGTTGTAGAGATTTATCAGGCGTGGGCGCAGACGGACGTTGGGAAGGCCGTCGTGGCCAAGCCCGCAGGTGGTGGCGCGTCGGCTCTGCTCACCAGCAGCGAGCACCAGGTACTACTGGACAAGATCAAGGAGTTGACCGAGCTGGTGCAGCGGCAGTGCGGGGCGGCTCCGCCGGTGGTGCAGCAGCAGCGGGATCCGCCGCAGCGGCAGCACGGGCAGCGCCGGCAGCAGCAGCGCGGGCAGTCACCGCGGGGCTTCCGCATGGGGGTCCAATCCCCACCGGCGGTGGGCTACGATCGTGACGAGCAGCGGGCTAAGCCGCTGTGTACCCGCTGCAAGAAGACTGGTAAGGACCTTTATCATTTCTACCGCGACTGCCCTCTTGGCGGTCGCCAACATTCCCCCACCTCGGCCGCGGCTTTCTGTATCCCCATCGACGACGAGGATGCGGAGGGCGTGTATGCCCTCGCCATGTGTGCTGTCTTTCAGGCGGCGGCGGATGATGGAGCTGAGGCCTTTGCCCGCGCGGCGACGGTGTACGGTCCGCCAGCGGTGCTGTGCGGGGGCGTTGTGGGAGGCATCGACGTGTCGGCCTACGGCTTCTCCGTTGACGCGGTGACACCGGTGGCGGAGACGTCCGGTGACGACATCCTGCAGCGGCTGGACGACCTCGCGGCGGAGGTCAACGCGGCGGTAGAGCCTAAGGTACATTACACTCACGCCTCTTTCCCGCCGCCTGGGGGCATTGCGACGCAGGCTTCGGCTCTGGTGTGTGACCCTGCGGGCGCGGGTACCACACCGGAGGAGCAGGTTCCGGCAGGTGGTGCGGCGGCATCGGCATCCGCCGTGCCGGCCCCTGCTATGCCTGTCTTGGAGAATGAGAAAGAGCTCCTGGAGCTCTACGGCTACGGCCCGCCGGTGTCCCTTCAATCGACGCGGGTGACCACCACGGAGAAGTCCGGCGGTGAATTCGCGGGGGTTGTGGAGACTGTCAACCACGCCGCGGTTGCGCCGGTTGACTTGACCGGCTACGACACCGACGACTACGAGGATTTTGCAGACGGCAGCTTCGCCGTCAAGCCGCGGGCTCCGGCCATCTCGGCCAATCATGCGTCAGAGCCCGCAGCCCACGTGCCCAAGTCTGGTGGTGCTTCACGCACCTACGGATGTGGCAAGCCGCCATGGGGCTTCCCCGCACACGCGGGCCCGTGGGGGTTTCCTTACTTTATCTCCCTCATTCTTTTCATCTCTATCATGGGTGTGGGGGCTGCCGCCTACACGGCGGCCAAAGACATCGACTCTGTGCAGGTATCGGGTCGGGCTGCACCGCAGCCTGTGCTGTGCAGGGGAGATTTATGCATCTACACTGGTATATCCGAGCTGCACCCCGTCACTCTGGATGCAGTACTACACTCCCTGGGTGCTGCGACGGTGGTTCACCGGCCGCCTGACCCACTGGAGTGCAGTGCTGCAGGCTACTACCGTGCACATTGTGGTGACGGTGCATCTCTGGACTTTGACCCCGAGTAGCTTTCCTTCTGGCTCTGGCAGTGCACCACTTTCTGGTGGTGTACTGAGATGTACTTTGGCCTCAACGTGGTCTTCAATTTGGTGTATGCTTTACTTTGACATCTACAATCTTCAATCTGGTTTGCTTACACAGTGCCTTTCAGTTGTTTAGCGGGAGCTACTTGCCCGTAGGTTTCTGCACTTGTGCTAGCTAGAGGGTTCCAATTTGTGTATCAGAATAGCGCAGTTGGACTAGCAGTTAGGTTTGTCACCCTAGCTCCTACCCTAACTTATCTTGACTTCTCTTACTTACCTGTCAGTCACCACCCACAGTGCTGGGGTGGTGTGCTGAAATCTGTATAGGCAGCCCTGACCGGGAGTCCCGGTGCAGGCCCCTATGACAGATTCTTAGGTAGCCAACACTGGACCTGTGACTGATCCGTAAGCCCGTGCTGTGACACACCGAGTGTCACAGGTAGCTAGTCTCGAGACCGTTCCGACTCCGTGACCGTTCCGGGTATATCTAGCTTAAGGTATATTTCTTATAGGAGTTTATCTATATTGGTTCCAAGACTGTCTGATACCCGTGAACCGAGATATTCCAGTAGAAGAACCAACCCTCTAGTCGCGCCCACACCTAGGGCAATGCGTGGAAGGTGCGTGTAGGGTCTATGTCCCTACTACACCCCAAATTGTCCCCCCTTGCCCTAAATATCTACTCAACATCATTTCTGTGCGAACCAAACAATAAGTGACGCGTTTCGCACTCCTGGTGGCCTTACACGCCAACGTCGCATTTTGTCCATCCACCCCCACTTCAGAGGCATTTCCCGAGAGTTTCGCTCACAATCGCTCCAGTCCCACCGCGATCCCGTCGAAAGATCTGCTCATAAGGGATGACCATCGATCCCCCAACTCCCGATGTTCATTTTGGTGGGTCGGACACCACAAACGCCCCAAAATTGAGCCCGGGAGGCCAGTTTCAGCCCGTTTGTTACCACGGCGGGTGGGTCACATACGTGACCCACATACCGGCTTAGGGGTTATTAAGCGCGGGGCGGGAGGGAGGCGGGGGAGGCGTTTCGGGGCCGTGCGCATGAGTTTTGGGATGGCTTGTCATCTCTGGGGGTAAATGTGGTACGAAACCACGAGGTTTGGTACTCCAAACCGGGAAATTTCAAAAATCCGTGTTTTGGTTAACTCCTAACCCGAAGGTTAGAAATGGAGAGGCTATTAAGCGCGGGGCGGGACAACTTTTTTCATTTTTGGATTTTTCTTCTATTTTGAGTAAAAATGCCATATCTTGCCAATTTGTTCGATTCGGGTGCTAATATTGCATAGTGATGTCCTAGGTGAGTCCTACTAATAGCCTAAACCTATTCTGAAACCCTAAACCCTAAATCATAGTTCCACGCCTTCTGCTAGAACCAACCCTCTAGTCGCGCCCACACCTAGGGCAATGCGTGGAAGGTGCGTGTAGGGTCTATGTCCCGGCCCTAAATATCTACTCAACATCATTTCTGTGCGAACCAAACAATAAGTGACGCGTTTCGCACTCTTGATGGCCCTACACGCCAACGTCGCATTTGTTCATCCACCCCCCCTTCCCAACAGAGGCATTTCGAGAGTTTCGCTCACAATCGCTCCAGTCCCACCGCGATCCGTCGAAAGACCGCTCATAAGGGATGACCTAATCGATCCCCCAACTCCCGATGTTCATTTTTGTGGGTCGGACATCGATTCGGTGTCAATATTGCATAGTGATGTCCTAGGTGAGTCCTACTAATACCCTAAACCTATTCTAAAACCCTAAACCCTAAATCACAGTTCCACGGCTTCTGCTGAACCAACCCTCCAGTCGCGCCCACACCTAGGGCAATGCGTGGAAGGTGCGTGTAGGGTCTATGTCCCTACACCCCAAATTGTCCCCCCTTGCCCTAAATATCTACTCAACATCATTTCTGTGCGAGCCACACAATAAGTGATGCGTTTCGCACTCCTGATGGCCTTACACGCCAACGTCGCATTTTGTCCATCCACCCCTCCAACTTCAGAGGCATTTCCCGAGAGTTTCGCTCACAATCGCTCCAGTCCCACCGCGATCCCGTCGAAAGATCTGCTCATAAGGGATGACCTAGAAATGGACAACTTTTTTCATTTTTGGATTTTCCTTCTATTTTGAGTAAAAATGCCATATCTTGCCAATTTGTTCGATTCGGGTGCTAATATTGCATAGTGATGTCCTAGGTGAGTCCTACTAATAGCCTAAACCTATTCTGAAACCCTAAACCCTAAATCATAGTTCCACGCCTTCTGCTAGAACCAACCCTCTAGTCGCGCCCACACCTAGGGCAATGCGTGGAAGGTGCGTGTAGGGTCTATGTCCCGGCCCTAAATATCTACTCAACATCATTTCTGTGCGAACCAAACAATAAGTGACGCGTTTCGCACTCTTGATGGCCTTACACGCCAACGTCGCATTTGTCCATCCTTATAAGAAAGTAGATATATAGCAATATATGTACTGCCAGAAGAATGTCAAAAGCACAGTGAGATAGGGTTCTCGGTTGTCTAAAGTCGGATTAAACTGTAAGATAATCGGGTTTAAGCTGGCGGACAGACCGTGACACACGAGCGGAGCAAAGAGCAGGCACTGCAAGTGACATCCGAGCAGGCGAGGGGTGACACCGGGCACCACAGACCTCCCCCCTTATGGGGGGTGAAAGTCAGTGTTCCCATGACACCACCTCACCCCGAAGGTGGGAGGTGCACTGCAGGGCCAGCCGGTACTCCCGGGCAGGCGGCTAGGAGAAATGTAATGTTTCCCTAGTTACTAGCTAACTCGTGATGTGTCAATCGAGGTTCTCAATCTAGGGTTTGGGGCTGAGTGCCAATCACCACTCCAGCCCCTGGAACGTGCGGCGCCCAAACGGGCGAAGAGCGCAGAGCCGGCCAGTCGGTGTCCTCGTCCTGGAAGGCCATGGAGGCACCAACAGGCCCGTCAACCAGCAGAGGTGCGTCGGAATCCTCCACATGCACCACCTTAGCGGCGGCATCGACGGGGTCAACCGCGTCATCACTACCAGACGCGGGCAGCTGCAACCGCACGGACCGGAACGCCGGCTCCAAGCCGGAGTCAGCCGATGGGGCAAGTGCATTGGCCGCGGGCGGCGGGTCAGGCGTTTCGCCTGCGGGAGGCGGCTGAAGCGACGGACGGGGCACGGCCGGCTTGGAACACTTAAGATGCTTGCCGTTGGCGAAGGCCTCGATGCAGGCGTAAGAACAAGCACCGCGGGTGCCTGTGTGCGCGTCAGTCACGCCCCACATGCGGAAACACACCGCACACGGGTAGCCGGTGCCGGACCACTTCTTGTACAGAGCAGTGGGGGAGTCCACCACCCACTCTCCATCAAGCGGTGTCTTCGATTGCCTCTGCGGGCGGAGTGCCATGGCGGTAGGGCGGCTGGGTGGGTCAGGAGTCTGGGGCTTCTGAGTCTGGGTCTTGGGGCGGTAGCCTGAGGAGCCAGACGGAGCGGCGGAATCCTGCTGGGACGAAAGTGTGGCAAGGGGGCTTTCGCCCCGATAGGCAAGGCGGATGCGAAGGGCGAGGCGGTCAAAAGTGAAGGAATGACCTGAACGCAATTCGCGGAGCACCACCAGGTAGAGGGGGGTGACGTAGGAGGGGCTCTTCTTTGCGGACTCGGCCAAGATGTGCCAGAGGTCTGCCACGCGGTCAGAATCGCCGTACGTCGGCTTGACCTTGCGATGTCGTTCACAAAGTCAACGAATTGTAGCAAGTTGGGGAGCAGGGTCCACGGTCTCAGAGATGACGATCGCACGCATCTGAGTCCAGTAGCGCATCCCATCGGCGTCGGGCACACCCTCGACCTCGTAACGGAGTCGCTGAAGGGCGTAACGGCCGTCGGCAGGATGGGAACGAGCACACTCGTGGTAGATGGCAAGGGCACTCCCACGAAGAGGGTGGGGCAAGAGGCAAAAGAGAATCTCGTTCATGGTGACGTGATAAAACTCGTAGTCGTGCTCCAGATCCAGCAACTTGGCCGCCTCGTTGTACGAAATGGGGAACATGACGTGCCCAAAGCCGGCAGTGAGGGAGGCAAAGTCGGCGTCGGCGGTGTCATTGTCAAAAGTAAAACCGTTGGGGAGCTTGAACCCAGTGGACTTGAGGAAGTGCACCAGTTCGCTGCCATACTGAAATACATAGGAGAGCTGGTCGCTGTACTCCTCCTCGCGACCCTCTTCAACAGGTGTAGTCAGCAGAACGTCGGGGTCGTTGAAGAAATCGAAAGCCGTAGGGGCTTCAATCGTGGATGTCGGTTTCGAACGTAGGGAGGAAGTCCCCACGATACGGCGGGGTCGGTGGCCAGTAGATGGGGTACTGTGCGATGTCTGGGAAGGCGATGGAGAAGCACCCGCACGCAGTAGTTCCGGCAGTTGGTGGGAGGCTTACGATGAAAAGTTCAGGGGGCAGAGGCAGTGTGCAGAAATTATACAACCATCACAAGATTTTCTCTTGGAAATATATAAATTAACTTTATAGTGGATCGCCCCCTGAATTTTCGAAACACTTCGGACTTGACCGCGCTTCAAGTAAGCGGTGAAATAACCCCTTTGGGGCATTTTAAAGCAGCTCTAGCGCAGTATTTTATTTTATTTGGTAACAATATTGTTTCAGAATGTCCACGCCTTGTTGTGGGCCACTCTAGAAGAGTTTTACGCTAGCGCTTGGAACGCTCTTTGGCTTTGGGAAGTTTCGACGAGATGGTGCACTACGATTTTCTTACAGTTGTTTTGTATTTTATTTCCGTTATATTGTATGGTAACATGACAATTTTCTAGCTACGCTTAATCATACGCGTTTGCACTCGAAGTTTCTCTTGTTCACAAATTCACAGATCGGCAGACCCTTCGATAGCGGAAAAACTGCTATTCTAACGGCGGTTTGGACTTTACCGGCGTCTTCCTCGCGGAAAACTACCCCATTTAAGTATTTTCATCACTTCATTTGGTTGAACTTTCGAGGAGATGGGTGATCGCTTGGCAACCCTATCTTTTTGACGACAGTATTTTTCAGTTTGCATTGCGAACGTGGCATTAGCTCAAACAGAGCGCCAAACTGCGGTTTGGAGGTCTCGGTGAAAACCCGGGATGCCACACAATAGAAGAGTGTTCAGCGACACTCGTTTACTTACCTTCTCCTTTTTGAAAGATTCGCAGGTTTTCAGACCCTTCGATAGCGGGAAAACCGCTATTTTCACGACTATTTTGACTTCACGAGCGTTTTCCTCGCGGAAAACTACCCCATGTAAGTATTTTCATCACTTCCTTTGGTTAACTTTTCGAAGAGATGGGTGATCTCTTCGCAGCCCTATCTTTTTGACGACAGTTTTTTTTCTTCAGTTTGCACTGCGATCGAGGCATGAGCTCAAACAGAGCGCCAAACTGCGGTTTGGAGGTCTCGGTGAAAACCCGGGATGCCACACAATAAAGGTGTGCTTTCTATATTCTTTTCACCCTCTTTGTTTGGACGTCCGATCTTTCCTTTTCTTTAGGCTTGGAGTTCTAACCTTTTCGTTCTTGCGTGCTCCATGTAGGAAAATTACGTTTCGAGTTTCCATCATCTATCTCTTCTACAAAGGTATGTTTCTTTTTACCAAAGAATGATCCTTGAACTGTTTGTTAAGGCCCTCAACAACTTGTTAAGGCATTGAACTTTTATTCAGGGCCTGAAGAAAAAGCTCAAGTTGAGGTCTCGGTGAAAACCCGGGATGCCACACAATAAAGGTGTGCTTTCTATCTTCTTTTCACCCTCTTTGTTTGGACGTCCGATCTTTCCTTTTCTTTAGGCTTGGAGTTCTAACCTTTTCGTTCTTGCGTGGTCCATGTAGGAAAATTACGTTTCGAGTTTCCATCATCTGTCTCTTCTACAAAGGTATGTTTCTTTTTACCAAAGAATGCCCCCCCCTTGCTCATCTGCACCCTCCAGCTCAACCAAAGAATGAGCGGTGGGGGTGCGCACACGCATAGGGGGTGGGTTGAGCTCGAGGGTGCGCACACGCATAGGGGGTGGGTTGAGCTGGAGGGTGCGCACACGCATAGGAGGGGGGTTTGGAGTGTTTGGAGGGTGCGCATACGCATAGGAGGGGTTGAGCTGGAGGCGCGCACAGGCATAGGGGTGGGTTGAGCTGGAGGGTGCACACGCATAGTAGGGGTGGGTTGAGTGGAGGTGCACACACAGGGGTGGGTTGAGCTGGAGGGTGCGCACACACATAGGGGGTGGGTTGAGCTGGAGGGTGCACACGCATAGGGGGGTGGGTTGAGCTGGAGTTGGAGAGGTGCACACGCAGCACGCATAGGGGGTGGGTTGAGCTGGAGGGTGCGCACAGTGGACAGACACGCATCTGGGGGGGCATGGTGGACACACAAGCATCTTGGGGGGGATTGGGGTTTAAAGGTGACTTTCTGAGAGGTCGGAAGTGGAGAGATGCGCCTCAACGGGCAAAAAAATCGTTTTTTACTGACAATATTAATTTTATTTGTAAATTATGTAGTATTGTGTGCGAGGGTGGACATATTTTTTGAAAAATCATGCAGGGGAAATATCGGAGAAGCCGAACTAGCCCAGCGGGGGCCGACACAGCGCGCGACCCGACCTTCCCACCCGTCGCCTTCCTGTCTTAGTTCTATCAGACGGGAAACTAACTACAAACCCTCTTCCCCTTCCGCAGGACAACTCTCCTTTTACCCGTACTCTCCTCTTTCAGCCTTCTACGCAGGTGAAGATGACCTCTCTCATCAACGCGAACGCCAGGGAAGCGCTCCAGAGCACCATCCCAGGGAGGCAGCTGCGTCAGGAGGGGGCGCAGGAAGAAGGACCAGGCATCTTCGAGAATATGCTGCGGGAGCAGCAGGAGCTCCCGGGAAGCGAGCTCCGGCAAGCGCTGGCCACCAGGCAAGGGATGCCACTTCATTGGGCGCAACGCCCAACGAGGCAGTATTCCCCCTTCGCCCTCACGGACCCCAGCCTGGGGGGGCCGGCATCTCCTTTCCAGGGACCAAGCTGGGGGGAGAGGACAGGCCCGGACGACTGGAGAACGCTATACGCCCATGCAGGTTCCATCCGGGCGGCGGTGGGCTCCCGCATCTGGGCCTGCCGCATGAGGCTTGCGGCAACGTTCTGGGGGACGCGGCAGGGGGCGTACACCAGGCACCTGAGCAGGGCATCGGGGTCTGGAGCCCTCCCGCCGCGCAGGAGGCACTACAGGCAGCGTCGCAGGTTTACGCTGGAGCAGACGGAGCCGCGGGCGGCGAGACCGACGGGGACATCGTGGGCGTCCTGGACCGTGGCCATCGCGGTGGTCTCGTTCCTTGCCATCCTGCGGAGGCGCGGGACCCTCCGCAGGAAAGCGGCAAGGTGGCCGGCGGCCACCCTCGTGGCAGTGGTCCGCTGGAGGGGCTTTGTTCGCAGGAGGGAAGCACTAGCGACACTGCCCAACTCATCGCTGCAGGAACTGGAGGCGGCGGCCACTATGGCCGACATAGTACAGGGGCTGGGGCTCCAGTACTTTTGCAGAGAGGGGAACCTGGACGGGCTCAGCAACGAAGTCCGGACCCTAAGGGGGGTTGTCGCCAGGCACCTCGATGTGGACCTGCGGAGAGGCCTCCCGGGGTCTTACCAGAAGAGGCTTCTCGGGCTGGCGGGAGCGGCGAGCACCCCGTGGGGACGAGCCATCCGGGCCTCACCGCAGCTCAAAAGCATCCTCTCGCAGGACTGGGCGATACAGTTCTCCCCAGACTACCATCTGTACGTCTGGGGAGGTCCCTTCCGCGGGGGCACGTCCTCCGGGAGCAGGTGCTGCGGCGCAGGTGGTTCACAGGGGGGGGGCAACAGGTGGAGCGCCCCTGTGCACTCAGCACGCCGACAGAGGAGGAACTGGTGTTCCAGCGGCGGCTCGACTGCCCTTTCAGGGCAGACACCAAATTGGTCTTCCTGCACATCAGGGCAAAAGAGTCCGCCAGGGTGCACAGCCCTCCGCCCCCGGACATCGCGGCCGTGGTCAGGGACCCGCAACTTCCGGCGTCCCTGAGGGACTGGCTGGTACTATCCTGCATTGTGTAGACAGCAGGACTCATCCGCTCTGGGTCTTGCGCCTGGTAAACTCTTTTAATAAACTTTCATCGTTTACTGACTTGCAGGAGTGGACGTCCCGTGGTGACATCCGTCAAACGCACACCTGCATTTTGTACCGTGAGCCAGCATCAGACAATAGGACGGAGCACGCCTACGGACTGGGAGTAAGACCGACCCCTAAGAGGGCCCGCGGAAGGGGGGCTGGGACGTGCATCCCCGAGACACGGGGAGCGGTCACCAGCTCCCTGCGGAGAAACGGCGAGGGACCCAGTCCGCAGGCAGTGCCAACCGTCATCGTCCCTCCTTCCCACTCGAGTCCCACCGCATCGACACGCGGTCACGGCACCTCACCAGGCGAGAACTCCCGGTTGGGAGGAAAGATAGCGGTGAATAAAGCAGACCCCGAGCGGGCACTGGACACTGCCCGGCAGCCCATCGATGGAGAGAACCTCCAGGCATCGCGACCCTTCAGACTCACCTACAGACCGGGAGTAAGACCGACCCCAGAGAGGGCCCGCGGAAGGGGGGCTGGAACTTGTTTCTCCGGCCCACGGAGAGCAGTTGCCAGCTCCCTGCGGAGAAACGGCAAAGGACCCGGTCTGCAGGCAGAAGCAAACATCACGTCTTTCACCGAGCCGGCACTCCGGCGTGCACCTGAAAGGGACCCACCGTGGGCAAACAAAAACATCAATAGGGCTGACACTTTGGGGACTAGAGGCCCGCTGTTCGCTACAGCAGAAGCTGTTGACCACAACTCCCCCCCTGTCTGGAGGGGCCACATGCTTGATAGAGGACCGACCCCAAGGGGGGCCCGTGGGAAGTGGGCTAGAGAAGGAGTCCCCGGGTCTCGGGGAGCGGAGGCCAGTCCCCTGTGGTTCAATGAAAAAGGACCCAGGCTTGCAGTTAGGACATGGCCTGCCAGCGCCAAACCCAGAATACCTACCGTAGACAGGGGAACGCACCTCCGCAATTCCGCATCTCCCGACAGCAGAGCCCCTTTATGGGCGAGGAATGCTTTGAACGGGTATTGTCCCCCCGGGGAGGGGGGGGCTAATGCCAGCCACGCTACCGATTATCGCGATAGCTCCCCTCCCCCCGTGAGGAGGGGCAGCACTATTAATCATATTCACAACGCCCACCAGCAAGGAGGAGATCCTTATAGAGATAATAGATACACGCCTTCCTTCTGTACCAACCAGAAGAGAGAAACATTCCGGGTAACGGACAACACCGACGGTACAACCGATCCTCACGAAAGGCAGGCGATACGGCAACCAAGAAACACGCCCCCCTCGAGAGTCAGAGAATCGTGCATGCGCAAGCATACTGGGTGCGATTATAACAACGCTACTCGGGCGGACAGCCAGAGGGCCAGGGAACCAGGCGTCCCTGTGGGGGACGAACTCTCGTATTGGACCGCCAAAGGGGACAGGACAAACCCGTATTCAGCCCAATGTTCCAACGGGGGGTCGACCGAAGTGATGACCTCCAAGCCCACCGTACGGTCATGGACAGGTGGGCAGGCCCAAAAACGACATGTCGCGAGCACGGGATGGCCCGGAGCTGAGAAGGGGCAGTTCGACCCGCATGAAGCCGGGGAAGGATGCCCCGTGCAGTATCCGGGAGATAATGAATCCCCCCGGGAGAGCTACGTGAGCTTAAGGGAAACACACACCCGACCGGACAGGCAGCAGGCGAATTCGACTGGCACCCGAGTGGACGCCATGTTGTCCGCGAGGGCATGCTGCCCGAGAGGGGTGCCCAAGGGACTTGCAAGACCTGCGCACGAATATCCTGCGCACCAAACCAAGATTGGGGGATACCCCACGGCGATCGCAAAACTTAACAAGCGAAGCCACGGGGGACAAGCGGTCCCGGACGAACAGTGACGCCCCGGAGGGCAAGCCGTTCGCGAGTGCGGGCCAGGAACAACAGACACCCACAAAAACAGGGGCAAGTCACGTTGTCCCCCAGGGCCGGGGGATCACGAGGACACCGCTGGGATTAGTGGAGCCACAGGAAAAAACTCCGAGCCTCGCGAAACTCCTCCGTGAGCCCAGGAGGAAGACACTGTGCTACGAGAAAATACCCCCACCAATGAGACGGCCGAGGGGAGAAACCCGAAGGACCAGCGCAAACGACGGTATCGCAGAGCGCGCCCACGCCCAGGGGACAGAAACTGAGGGGGTTAAGACCCCGAGCGCTCACATAGGAATCCGGCACGGGGGAATGGGGCCCGCCTGTGCCGCGCACAAACCTCGCCCCGCGACACCTGAGGGAGGGGCACCAATGCTAACCCAAAGGCCCAAGGATTCAAGGGGTCTGGAGAAAAAGATTCGGACTCTCCGACACCCCTGTCACGGGCCCAGTGAACCGCAATGGCGAACGGCGCATGCAGAACAAAGGGGCACCGTGGATCTTACCAGCGCGGATAGCGGAACAAAATCTGACCCTTCGATCCGATGCAAGGACTCACCACGCTCTCCTCATGATCAGAAGAGTGACAGCGAAGGTGACGGTTGCCACGTGAGCCGACGCGAAAAGGGACGACACTCTTCTGCGCACTACGCACGTGCTGCGAGCCCTACAAACTGGGCACTTCAAATTCGAAAACATCCTCACTCCCTGGCGCGGCAAACTTTCGGCGACAATACAATGGCGTCTGCAACTGGAGAAATTTCGGCAGTCAGCGAACAAGAGACCGAAGAACCAGGGCCCAAGCTACAGAGGACGGGGGAGAGTCAGGTGAACTTCCGCGACAGCGGACTACACCCCACCCGGAGCATCCCAACTGCTAGGGTGCCGTGCATTTCAGGACGACAGGTCATTATTGACGAGCTGTTTACAGGGAAGGAGGTGGTCCCGAGAGTCCCGGACAGGGAGCTCCTCACGAGAAGAACTCTGACCAACGACACATCCCTGTTGAGGTTCCGCACCTTTCCTAGGGGATATGAGCCTCTCCCCTGGAAGGGGACATCAAGGGGAGGAAACGCGGGCCAGACACCTGAGGACGGGGGGGGGGAAGCACACTACCACCACGATCCGCAGGAAATGGAAGTTGAACCGGGACCCGCTGAGCGGGACCCACGGCAGGCGGCGGGACAAGAAGCAGCGCCACCACAGGATCCTCTCCAGGCGGCGCCCGTGCCCACGGGGCTGTTCCCATTGACGACAGAGGTGGTGGAATACATTTCACAGGCACCTGTGCTGCTCAAAGCAGGGCTTCTTTGGGCTCATCTCGCAGAAGCGGGGGAGAAGTTACAGGGACAGGTGCACCCTGGACAAACTCCCGCAGCAGGGGCCCTGACCGCACAAGACCTCTTTGAACACCCGGCAGGGGAACCACTGCACACCATCTTCGGCACAGGAGGCGCTCCAGGGGGGCAATATGACTCCCTGTGGAACATGACGGTGCCCCCGGCCATTGACTACAACTGTCTGGCGCACACAGGAGATGGGGACACTCGCAGGTTCCAACAGCTGCTCCTGGCGGAACTCCAGGAAAGACTGTGGAACACAGGCCGCTGCCCCGCCAAGGGGGATATCAGCGTCACGTCCCCTTGGCAGGGCACTCTGAGGGCGACATTCACTGACCCGCTTCACGCAGCCATCGCCCTGGTGGACGAACGGTGTGCCCCGGCGGTGCCACTGGCGCCACCTCCGTGGGGCTATGCCGACCGCTGGAAGCACGGGGCAGTGGGCACCCCCAAAGCCAGTGTCGCCAGGGACGTGCACAGGTGCCCAATGAAGCAGGACAGGGACTCGCTCCCGGCCGACCGCACGGTCATCCTGCAGTCCGGCGGGCTGGTTGGGCAGGGTGTGGCTGAAGTGGCCAACAGCATCTCGGCGGGAGTGGTGCTCGAGGGGGGAGCCCGAAACATTGTTTACATCGGTAAGGGAAGGCCACACTGGGAGGAGGCCAGGGCGACAGCACTGGACGTCGCCATTGTGGTGTTCTCGCGAGCGGACGAGGCTGACAGGGCACTGCGGCTAGGTCTCCCATATGAGTTCTATGGGCACCCAGTCACAGTGCACAAATACTCCTCCACCGCAGATATCACAAAGTTCCAGGAGTGGGAACTGGAGGTGGTTGCCAGGCCACCGGAGGGCAGACACTGGCACTCTGCAGACAGGGTGGAACAGGTCCTCTCTGCAGCGAAGCGGGAGCTGCGGACGCAGACAGGCATGGAGGTGTTTCCGGTTCCCTCCCCCCCATCAGAAAGGGGGGTGGGGGAACTCATCACTCTCGCCCAACCGCTCCCGGACAGGGACAGCAGGGAGGCCTGCAGGTACTGGGTAACGGTGGAGGCTGCCACATACGAGGCAGTCTCGCATCGCACCAAGGACCGTATGTTCTTCCACATCGAGAACGTAAAGTTTCACATCGCCTGCAGCCCGAGGTCCAGGTGGATGACCCAACGAAGCCCACAGCAGCCCCCGAGACAGAGGCCCAGATACGCGGGAAAGGGGCAGGGCAAAGGAGCCAAGGGCTCCTACTACGGTCAGGTACAGCCGACCCAGCTGTTTGCGCAGGACCAGGGGTACGGCAGGCAGCTGCCACCGGAGCCGCCAGCCGCGCAGGCTCCTCGGGCGGGCGGCGAACTGGCGTCGCTGGCCGCCTCCGTGAAGGCTCTCACCGAGGTGGTAAGCCAGCAGGTGCAAGCCTCGGACAGGCAGATGTCAGCGATCACCCAGCTGTCTGGGCAGGTCACGGGGCTGCTGCAGCACGGGGTCCAGCTGATGCCTCAAGGGGGGCAGAGCTACCTGGGCCAACAGCAACAGCCCCAGCAGCTGCAGCCCCCTCCGGCAGCCCCGCTGCAGCTGCCGCACCAGGTGCCATTGGGGCCGCCACAGGCCCAATATTCGCACCCGGCGCAGGGGCTGTACCCACAGTGGGGCACACAGCTCCAGCAACAGCCGACTGCCCAGCCCACTGCCCAGCCGAGGCCCCTGGTGGAGGCCCTGGGCAAGGACCCTCGGCAGTATGGGAGGCCTGAGACAGGCCCCGCAATTCCACAGGAGTTTGACAACCCTGACGGCAGGGCGGCACTAAAGCGCCTCGACGAGCTCAGGGCTCAGGTCAGTGCTCCCTTGCCAGTTCTGAATGCTTGGCCATCTTGCCAGGATGGTGATCTGACCGGTATAATGCAACCCCTCCACAGGCACACAGAATCTGATGCGAGACGATGGGCCGAGACCAGGCACCGGACGAGGGTAGACGGAGATGCAGAATGCAGGCAGGCGAGCACACCTAGTGGAGGCACAGCCTGGAGGGGGCACAAGATGACGCCTCCCGGCACGCGCTGGCCAGGGAGGCGCAGTGGCAATAGGACATATGATAAATACCTGCAGAACAATGAAACCTATTGCTTATTTGTATTAACAGCCTGTAATCACACCCCCGATCTGATAACAGAGGGTGACCACTCAAGGGAAGGAGAGTTCGAAAAATTTGGCAAAATGCTGCACTTCTTGTCACCGAGTCTCATGCTCCCGGGACACTTTAAACTCGTAATGGACCAGCAGCACACACTACCTATTTCCGCATGCCTCGTAACGATGGGAATCTTGGCTATTACCCACCGCGGGATTAGAATCTTAATAACACGAACGCAACTAAACGACTCTGCCTCAGGGGGGATTGTGTACTCACACCAAGGCCCAGAAGTCTGGGTTTGGAGGAATCAAAGGAAGAACACACCCTGGATGCACAAGAGGGGGAAATGGTATTGGAGAGAGGCGATGGACGGGGGAAGCCTCTTCTATGTCAATAGCACTGCAGGGAGGACCTCCCTCCGCAGGAATTTTGCGGGGAGGAACAGCAACTGTGTTTTTGTTCCGGTCGGCATGCTGCGGAAAGTCAGGAAAGAGCTCGAAGATAGGGACAAAAACAGGAAGTCTCGCAGAGGAGGGGAAGCTACAGATCAACCCTCCACCCCCCCCCTTAGCGGTGGGGGGGGTGAAAAGCGGCCACCCCCAAGGAACCAGACACGGGGCGCGAACCCCCAAGAGGAGGGGGGCCTCTACACGGTGGAGGGACGTATATCAGATGTGCAACTCAGCCGGTACCTTCACACAATTGACCCGGCTCCGCCGGAGGAGATGAACCAGCACAAATTCCTCTCCAAACTTCTGGCCAGGGATGGGATCGATGGCCTGCTCGCGAACGGAAGGTTCGCGTACCAGCCGCTGTGTGACGGAGAGCACTGGAGGGCCCTCTTCTTTGACCAACAGGCCGGGGAAGGGGGGGGCACCCACGTGCACCTCTTTGACTCCTACGGACCCAACCCACGGGAAGGAGCGAGGGGGCATGCGGAGCTGCTGGACGCCACCCGAACGTGGGCAGAGAGAAGGACAAGGCAGGGGGTCCCTACCGAAATCACGTGCACCAAACTCCGTACTCAGTACGATGACTTTCAGTGTGGGGTCTGGGTCGCGGTGATGGCGGCAGCATGGTGCGACTGGACGAAATCCCCAGAGAGGTCAACCTGGCCAAGGGCGGCGCACAGAGCCGCTGGGGGCACTGGGAAAACGACAAACAATAGGGTGGCAAAACAACACAGAATCGTCATGCAAATCGCCACCAAGCAGGAGGAACACGCGGAATGCCAGGCCGGCACCCGGAGCGGGAGCAGTAGAGTACCCGGCAAAAGGGCAGTGCTCAGGCCACTACAACAAGTGACGGGAAGCGGACAGGCGCCAGCTCAGCAGAAGAGACAGCATAGGGCAGGCGCAAAGACCGTACTTGGCAGCTGGAGCAATAGTGCACGAGAATCTAAAAATGAACCAAATCACCACAGCGATAAAGAGAATCAAACACCCCCACCAGATGTGGGGGAGGAAGGCAGGCTGTCCCTGATGACCTGGAATATCAGAGGAAGCGACCACGCGTACTATGACCTCGCCAGGAGTTGCGAGGAGCACCAGCCGGACGTGCTGGTTCTCACAGAAACAAAGGCGGCGGGCCCCATGGGACCAAAAAAACTCCAAGGGCTGGGTTACAGCGCCTGGCACTCAGCGCCGTGCCATGGAATCCAGCGGAGGGGGGCGGATGGTACTTCATACAGAGGGGGGGTGGTCCTAGCCCTCAGACGCCCCTACGACAGGACGGACGTGCGCGCTAACCGTGAAGTCCCCAGATGCGCGAAAGGGTATCTACAGCATGTAGTTATTACGCTGCCAAGCGGCGTAAAGGTGCACGTGCTCGGTGTCTACAACCCTCCCCACCCGGAAGAAGAGGTGGTCAGGACGTGTATCCGTGATTACATAGCCCGAGAGGCCGCAGTGGCTTCCAGGAAGGGGGAGCACATGGTGGTGGGGGGAGACTTCAACGTCGCGGAGATCCCCAGAGAGCAAGACGGGATAGAACAACGTGCATGGAGAGGGATGTCTGACCGGGCGGGCCTTGCAGAGATCAGCTGCCCGCAAGGACCCACGTTCGGGGACCACAAAATCGATGGGTGGTTAGCGTCAGAAGAGCTTCAGCGGATCGCTGACGAACGGCACCCGATCGACACCAGGGCACACAGGCACTGCAGCGACCACCAAGCGGCAGTGGCGGCGGTGCCGCTGTGGAAGCTTCACACGACCCCACCGATAGTGGAAGAGCAGGCGAAACCCGACCCGATCACGAAATATCAATTCCCGATCTCCAAAGCCTTGCAACGCTCAATGAAGGCGGCAATAGATTCGGCGCTCCAACCGAGTCTCAGGGAAAATGAATTCAAGACAGTGATCGAAAACGCGGTCGACGCGGCGGAAAGGGGAAGCCCGGACGCCAGGGAAAGAATCGATGAGGCCGGGAAGGCAGTTGATGGGGTCCTTCAGAAAGCCATGCGGGCCGTGGAGATCCCCCTTGAAACCGTCAGGTGCAAGCCCAAGGTCACCAGGGACCCCAACACAGGGGTCAGACTACCAAAAGCTAAATTCAGGAAGCGTGATAAAGCGCTGAAGGCAGCGGCGGTCCTACAGGAGATGCTTGCGATAGAGAGGGCAACAGGGGAAACCCCCAGCGCGGCACTGCTAGAGGAAGCCATGGCGGAGCCACGGGACACGGCGAAGGGCAGACCTGACACGTGTGCGGAGCCGGAAGACCCCCACTGGTGGGCGGAGTCTGAGATGCGCAGGTTCAGGCAGGAAGCCAAGTCCGTTATCAAAGACCACAAAGCCGAAACCTGGGAGACATTTGTCCAGAAATTCCGTAGTAACTACTATCGCATGAAAAAGTCAGCCCACAGGTTCGTCTTCAGAGACCGCGACGCACTCCCGAAAGGAAGAACCTTGGGGATATGGGACAGAAACAACAAAATGGCAGTCGGGGCGGTGGCCACCGCGGAGGCCTTTTCGGGGCACATGGCCCACTCGGACCCATATTGCTTCGAACACCCCAGGACGGACCAACTGGACGAAGAGATGCCATGGCTGGCGGCGGAAGCCCCGGATAGCATGAAACCGGGGCAAAGACCGAGGAAGACGGAGCTTGGGAGCAGGCTCACTATTGAACTCTACAGACAAATTGTCAAACGGCTCCCCAACGGGAAGGCAGCCGGCCCGGATGCGGTACCAAATGAAATCCTCAAGGCTATGCCGGAGGAATTCCACGAATTTCTCTTCTCGCTCATGAGGGCGATGTGGAAAGCGGGGATAACCCCAGGCACTTGGAAGTTGGGCACCTTTGTCTACCTACATAAGAAAGGGGACACCTCTGTGTTTTCCAATTACAGGCCCATAGGGCTTCTCCGCACAATTCTCAAGCTTTATACGGCAATGGTCACGGATGTTCTATCCACGTTCTGCGAGGTAAACAGTATCCACAGCCAAGAGCAGATGGGTTCTAGAAAACACAGAAGCACGATCAACCAGCTCCTTCGACTGCAGCATGTTATCGAGGACAGCAAACTGTCCCACAGCCAACTGCATGTTCTCTACGTGGACTTCGAGAACGCCTACGGGTCGGTGGAGCATGACAGACTCCAGCACACCATGAAGTACCTGGGGATCCCGGAGGACGCGGTCAGAGTGGTGGCAGACCTCTACGGGGGGGAGGCACACAGGTCACCTTTTAGGATGGCCTCAAAGATAGAGCACCACAGCTCGGAGCCCCTCATGGTCAAAAGGGGACTAGTGCAGGGAGACTCGCTGAGCCCCCTACTCTTTATTCTCTATTTGGAACCCCTACTACGCTGGCTCAAGGCGGGCAACAAGGGGTATCTGCACCGCCTCACGGATTCGGACAAACCAATTCGCACTTCCTCGGCGGCATATGTGGACGATCTCGCCCTGATCGCGGAGGCGGCAACGCAACTGGCAGTGCAAGTCAGGAAGCTGGAGCTCTACTCCAACTGGAGTGGACTTCGAATCAACAAGACCAAATGCGGAATCACGGGAACGGACGAAAAAGGGTCTCCGATCCCTGAGGAGACATACGAGGATGTCACCATGCGCACCCCCATGGTAGGCAAGCATGGATTCCCGTACCTCCACCCGGATGACCCATACAAGTACCTTGGGATACAAGTAGCCCTCTCGGGGGACTGGACGGTCCAAAAGCAAGCCTCCTTTCTGCAGGCAAGGGAAAGGATACAGGCGCTCCTCCACTCCCCTCTGACGAGCGGACAGCAGGAGGAGGTCCTCCGCTCGGCAATTATAGGACAGCTTAGATATGCCCTTCCCTTAGGGATTTTTTCTACCAAGGAAATCGAGGACCTAGACGCGATTATCGGCGGGGCATACAAGCTCCTCAATGGACTGCCAAGAGGCACCGCTAATTGCTACACGGCACTCCCGAAAACCTCCTACGGGCTTGGGCACACACCACTGCTGGCCACGTACGCACAAAGTGTGGCGAGCGCCCTGCAGATGGCCACCGCCACCAGGGAAGACCTTCGAGAAAGGCCGAGAGAGGTGTTCAGGGAAAGTGAGGCCTTTCATGTCAAGCAGACCTCTCAACTTGGTGCCACCACGAGGGGGCTGGTCAGGTATCATTACAACCGCAGACAGGGACAGGTGGACGGTACGGTCAGAACTGGGGAACTCGACAGGTGCTGCACAGCCCGGCAACTTGCGGAGCTACGTGAGCACCAAGTCTTGCTCACAGGATCTGGACCGCTACTGGCGGACCTGATTAACACCCAGCACGGGGTTATCTCCAAACTTGCGAACGCGGTTCGGAAGCCCTTCCCGAGTGCGCTCGAAGGCAGACACAGAACGGTCGTTGACCAGGACACGGGTGAGGAGAGCGTGAAGATCTACTCAGTCAATGACCAGGAGGAAATTCCGCTTAGTCTGACCACGCTGCTGCCTCTGCTCCCTTTCGTGGAGGAGGGGTTTTATGTGGCGAAGGGGGGCACCCGTGCGTGCAGCCTCAGAGAAGCAAAAACAAAAGTCCCCGCCAGGTTTCAAGGGCGCATGCGAACCTTCATGCTCATGCTGTACCCATATATATGCGAAGCGCTCGCTGACAAGCCCAACGACGCGCGATTCTGGGACAACCCGAAGAACCTCACCCTCAAACCCCAGTTTATGCCGTCCAAAGAGGCACACAACGCTCTAGGGTTCCAAAGGTTGGCAGAACCCCAGGCGACCGAAGGGGAAGAACTAACCACTTGGGAAGAGGGCTTCCACCCCACTCAATCCAAATGGGGCCCGCGATCGCTGTGGCACGCAGGAAGAAGAGGACCCCCCACGCCCTCCATGCAAGCCAAAAACGCCTTAAAACAAATGGCGACAGGTTATTGCGCCAAGGACGAAGAAGACCACGCAGACGCCTTTAAATGCCACGATATTGGAGTCAGACCCACCCTGCTTGAGGACCCGGGGGGTAGAGTCATGATAATGGACTCCGTAGGCGTGAGACCCAAGGCGGAAAAATTCCTCTCAGACCTGCGACACGCAGCCAGAGCTGGAGCAAGACTCACCGAGAAGGAGGCGATGGACAGCAGGAGGGCGATGAGGAGAAACCGCTCTGAGGGGTCCCATGCGGACAGCCTCCTGAAGGGGGGAGGAAGAAGAGGAAATGAGCCCCGGGGGGAGGGCACCCCCAGGCACAGGACGGAAGGGGTCTTCTCGGACACCAGAGGCAGGGAGGCGTGGCTTAGCTCCATACAAGTGGAAACCCACAGCCTCTGCACGACGGGCTTGGCCACAGTGTCGATGCACCAGACGAAACTCGCGGATGCCCTCAACGGAACCGAGTTCGAGCAGTCGGAACAATACGAGGCGCAGATGCGCAACACGATGGAAACG
>LGRX02027498.1:0-23685 GCA_001247695.2 Cymbomonas tetramitiformis | reverse complement strand
CACTGCCCAACTCATCGCTGCAGGAACTGGAGGCGGCGGCCGCTATGGCCGACATAGTGCAGGGGCTGGGGCTCCAGTACTTTTGCAGAGAGGGGAACCTGGACGGGCTCAGCAACGAAGTCCGGACCCTAAGGGGGGTTGTCGCCAGGCACCTAGATGTGGACCTGCGGAGAGGCCTCCCGGGGTCTTACCAGAAGAGGCTTCTCGGGTTGGCAGGAGCGGCGAGCACCCCGTGGGGACGGGCCATCCGGGCCTCACCGCAGCTCAAAAGCATCCTCTCACAGGACTGGGCGATACAGTTCTCCCCGGACTACCATCTTGTACGTCTGGGGAGGTCCCTTCCGCGGGGGCACGTCCTACGGGAGCAGGTGCTGCGGCGCAGGTGGTTCACAGGGGGGGGGCAACAGGTGGAGCGCCCCTGTGCACTCAGCACGCCGACAGAGGAGGAACTGGTGTTCCAGCGGCAGCTCGACTGCCCTTTCAGGGCAGACACCAAATTGGTCTTCCTGCACATCAGGGCAAAGGAGTCCGCCAGGGTGCACAGCCCTCCGCCCCCGGACATCGCGGCCGTGGTCAGGGACTCGCAACTTCCGGCGTCCCTGAGGGACTGGCTGGTACTATCCTGCATTGTGTAGACAGCAGGACTTATCCGCTCTGGGTCTTGCGCCTGGTAAACTCTTTTAATAAACTTTCATCGTTTACTGACTTGCAGGAGTGTACGTCCCGCAGTGGTGACATCCGTCAAACGCACACCTGCATTTTGTACTGTGAGCCAGCATCAGACAATAGGACGGAGCACGCCTACGGACTGGGAGTAAGACCGACCCCTAAGAGGGCCCGCGGAAGGGGGGCTGGGACGTGCATCCCCGGGACACGGGGAGCGGTCACCAGCTCCCTGCGGAGAAACGGCGAGGGACCCAGTCCGCAGGCAGTGCCAACCGTCATCGTCCCTCCTTCCCACTCGATTCCCACCGCATCGACACGCGGTCACGGCACCTCACCAGGCGAGAACTCCCGGTTGGGAGGAAAGATAGTGGTGAATAAAGCAGACCCCGAGCGGGCACTGGACACTGCCCGGCAGCCCATCGATGGAGAGAACCTCCAGGCATCGCGACCCTTCAGACTCACCTACAGACCGGGAGTAAGACCGACCCCAGAGAGGGCCCGCGGAAGGGGGGCTGGAACTTGTTTCTCCGGCCCACGGAGAGCAGTTGCCAGCTCCCTGCGGAGAAACGGCAAAGGACCCGGTCTGCAGGCAGAAGCAAACATCACGTCTTTCACCGAGCCGGCACTCCGGCGTGCACCTGAAAGGGACCCACCGGGGGCAAACAAAAACATCAATAGGGCTGACACTTTGGGGACTAGAGGCCCGCTGTTCGCTACAGCAGAAGCTGTTGACCACAACTCCCCCCCTGTCTGGAGGGGCCACATGCTTGATAGAGGACCGACCCCAAGGGGGGCCCGTGGGAAGTGGGCTAGAGTAGGAGTCCCCGGGTCACGGGGAGCGGAGGCCAGTCCCCTGTGGTTCAATGAAAAAGGACCCAGGCTTGCAGTTTGGACATGGCCTGCCAGCGCCAAACCCAGAATACCTACCGTAGACAGGGGAACGCACCTCCGCAATTCCGCAACTCCCGACAGCAGAGCCCCTTCATGGGCGAGGAATGCTTTGAACGGGTATTGTCCCCCCGGGGAGGGGAGGGCTAATGCCAGCCACGATACCGATTATCGCGATAACTCCCCTCCCCCCGTGAGGAGGGGCAGCACTATTAATCACATTCACAAAGCCCACCAGCAAGGAGGAGATCCTTATCGAGATAATAGATACACGCCTTCCTTCTGTACCAACCAGAAGAGAGAAACATTCCGAGTAACGGACAACACCGACGGTACAACCGATCCTCACGAAAGGCAGGCGATACGGCAACCAAGAAACACGCCCCCCTCGAGAGTCAGAGAATCGTGCATGCGCAAGCATACTGGGTGCGATTATAACAACGCTACTCGGGCGGACAGCCAGAGGGCCAGGGAACCAGGCGTCCCAGTGGGGGAAGAGCTCTCGTATTGGACCGCCAAAAGGGACAGGACAAACCCGTATTCAGCCCAATGTTCCAACGGGGGGTCGACCGAAGTGATGACCTCCAAGCCCACCGTACGGTCATGGACAGGTGGGCAGGCCCAAAAACGACATGTCGCGAGCATGGGATGGCCCGGAGCTGAGAAGGGGCAGTTCGACCCGCATGAAGCCGGGGAAGGATGCCCCGTGCAGTATCCGGGAGATTATGAATCCCCCCGGGAGAGCTACGTGAGCTTAAGGGAACACACACCCGACCGGACAGGCAGCAGGCGAATTCGACCGGCACCCGAGTGGACGCCATGTTGTCCGCGAGGGCATGCTGCCCGAGAGGGGTGCCCAAGGGACTTGCAAGACCTGCGCACGAATATCCTGCGCACCAAACCAAGATTGGGGGATACCCCACGGCGATCGCAAAACTTAACAAGCGAAGCCACGGGGGACAAGCGGTCCCGGACGAACAGTGACGCCCCGGAGGGCAAGCCGTTCGCGAGTGCGGGCCAGGAACAACAGACACCCACAAAAACAGGGGCAAGTCACGTTGTCCCCCAGGGCCGGGGGATCACGAGGACACCGCTGGGATTAGTGGAGCCACAGGAAAAAACCCCGAGACTCGCGAAACTCCTCCGTGAGCCCAGGAGGAAGACACTGTGCTACGAGAAAATACCCCCACCAATGAGACGGCCGAGGGGAGAAACCCGAAGGACCAGCGCAAACGACGGTATCGCAGAGCGCGCCTACGCCCAGGGGACAGAAACTGAGGGGGTTAAGACCCCGAGCGCTCCCATAGGAATCCGGCACGGGGGAATGGGACCCGCCTGTGCCGTGCACAAACCTCGCCCCGCGACACCTGAGGGAGGGGCACCAATGCTAACCCAAAGGCCCAAGGATCCAAGGGGTCTGGAGAAAAAGATTCGGACTCTCCGACACCCCTGTCACGGGCCCAGTGAACCGCAATGGCGAACGGCGCATGCAGAACAAAGGGGCACCGTGGATCTTACCAGCGCGGATAGCGGAACAAAATCTGACCCTTCGATCCGATGCAAGGACTCACCACGCTCTCCTCATGATCAGAAGAGTGACAGCGAAGGTGACGGTTGCCACGTGAGCCGACGCGAAAAGGGACGACACTCTTCTGCGCACTACGCACGTGCTGCGAGCCCTACAAACTGGGCACTTCAAATTCGAAAACATCCTCACTCCCTGGCGCGGCAAACTTTCGGCGACAATACAATGGCGTCTGCAACTGGAGAAATTTCGGCAGTCAGCGAGCAAGAGACCGAAGAACCAGGGCCTAAGCTACAGAGGACGGGGGAGAGTCAGGTGAACTTCCGCGACAGCGGACTACACCCCACCCGGAGCATCCCAACTGCTAGGGTGCCGTGCATTTCAGGACGACAGGTCATTATTGACGAGCTGTTTACAGGGAAGGAGGTGGTCCCGAGAGTCCCGGACAGGGAGCTCCTCACGAGAAGAACTCTGACCAACGACACATCCCTGTTGAGGTTCCGCACCTTTCCTAGGGGATATGAGCCTCTCCCCTGGAAGGGGACATCAAGGGGAGGAAACGCGGGCCAGACACCTGAGGACGGGGGGGGGGAAGCACACTACCACCACGATCCGCAGGAAATGGAAGTTGAACCGGGACTCGCTGAGCGGGACCCAAGGCAGGCGGCGGGACATGAAGCAGCGCCACCACAGGAACTTCCCCAGACGGTGCCCGTGCCCACGGGGCTGTTCCCATTGACGACAGAGGTGGTGGAATATATTTCACAGGCACCTGTGCTGCTCAAAGCAGGGCTCCTCTGGGCTCATCTCGCGGAAGCGGGGGAGAAGTTACAAGGACAGGTGCACCCTGGGCAAACTCCCGCAGCGGGGGCCCTGACCGCACAAGACCTCTTTGAACACCCGGCAGGGGAACCACTGCACACCATCTTCGGCACAGGAGGCGCTCCAGGGGGGCAATATGACTCCCTGTGGAACATGACGGTGCCCCCGGCCATTGACTACAACTGTCTGGCACACACAGGAGATGGGGACACTCGCAGGTTCCAACAGCTGCTCCTGGCGGAACTCCAGGAAAGACTGTGGAACACAGGCCGCTGCCCCGCCAAGGGGGATATCAGCGTCACGTCCCCTTGGCAGGGCACTCTGAGGGCGACATTCACTGACCCGCTTCACGCAGCCATCGCCCTGGTGGACGAACGGTGTGCCCCGGCGGTGCCACTGGCGCCACCTCCGTGGGGCTATGCCGACCGCTGGAAGCACGGGGCAGTGGGCACCCCCAAAGCCAGTGTCGCCCGGGACGTGCACAGGTGCCCAATGAAGCAGGACAGGGACTCGCTCCCGGCCGACCGCACGGTCATCCTGCAGTCCGTCGGGCTGGTTGGGCAGGGTGTGGCTGAAGTGGCCAACAGCATCTCGGCGGGAGTGGTGCTCGAGGGGGGAGCCCGAAACATTGTTTACATCGGTAAGGGAAGGCCACACTGGGAGGAGGCCAGGGCGACAGCACTGGACGTCGCCATTGTGGTGTTCTCGCGAGTGGACGAGGCTGACAGGGCACTGCGGCTGGGTCTCCCATATGAGTTCTATGGGCACCCAGTCACAGTGCACAAATACTCCTCCACCGCAGATATCACAAAGTTCCAGGAGGGGGAACTGGAGGTGGTTGCCAGGCCACCGGAGGGCAGACACTGGCACTCTGCAGACAGGGTGGAACAGGTCCTCTCTGCAGCGAAGCGGGAGCTGCGGTCGCAGACAGGCATGGAGGTATTTCCGGTTCCCTCCCCCCCATCAGAAAGGGGGTGGGGGAACTCATCACTCTCGCCCAACCGCTCCCGGACAGGGACAGCAGGGAGGCCTGCAGGTACTGGGTAACGGTGGAGGCTGCCACATACGAGGCAGTCTCGCATCGCACCAAGGACCGTATGTTCTTCCACATCGAGAACGTAAAGTTTCACATCGCCTGCAGCCCGAGGTCCAGGTGGATGACCCAACGAAGCCCACAGCAGCCCCCGAGACAGAGGCCCAGATACGCGGGAAAGGGGCAGGGCAAAGGAGCCAAGGGCTCCTACTACGGTCAGGCAGGGCAGAAGTCCTCTCCGGAGGCCTTTCGGCCAGTTTTCGAGAAAACATTTGTTTTTTCTTGTTTTGACATCTTTTTGCACACTTAAGGGTCAAAATTCTTTCGGCCAATCTTCGGCCAAACCCTCTTTTTGGGAGACTCTCTCGGCCAGGGGCCGGTCAATCGCGACAGGACTTCTCCCCTGCGGTCAGGTACAGCCGACCCAGCTGTTTGCGCAGGACCAGGGGTACGGCAGGCAGCTGCCACCGGAGCCGCCAGCCGCGCAGGCTCCTCGGGCGGGCGGCGAACTAGCGTCGCTGGCCGCCTCCGTGAAGGCTCTCACCGAGGTGGTAAGCCAGCAGGTGCAAGCCTCGGACAAGCAGATGTCAGCGATCACCCAGCTGTCTGGGCAGGTCACGGGGCTGCTGCAGCACGGGGTCCAGCTGATGCCTCAAGGGGGGCAGAGCTACCTGGGCCAACAGCAACAGCCCCAGCAGCTGCAACCCCCTCCGGCAGCCCCGCTGCAGCTGCCGCACCAGGTGCCATTGGGGCCGCCACAGGCCCAATATTCGCACCTGGCACAGGGGCTGTACCCACAGTGGGGCACACAGCTCCAGCAACAGCCGACTGCCCAGCCCACTGCCCAGCCGAGGCCCCTGGTGGAGGCCCTGGGCAAGGACCCCCGGCAGTATGGGAGGCCTGAGACAGGCCCCGCAATTCCACAGGAGTTTGACAACCCTGACGGCAGGGCGGCACTAAAGCGCCTCGACGAGCTCAGGGCTCAGGTCAGTGCTCCCTTGCCAGTTCTGAATGCTTGGCCATCTTGCCAGGATGGTGATCTGACCAGTATAATGCAACCCCTCCACAGGCACACAGAATTTGATGCGAGACGATGGGCCGAGACCAGGCACCGGACGAGGGCAGACGGAGATGCAGAATGCAGGCAGGCGAGCACACCTAGTGGAGGCACAGCCTGGAGGGGGCACAAGATGACGCCTCCCGGCACGCGCTGGCCAAGGAGGCGCAGTGGCAATAGGACATATGATAAATACCTGCAGAACAATGAAACCTATTGCTTATTTGTATTAACAGCCTGTAATCACACCCCCGATCTGATAACAGAGGGTGACCACCCAAGGGAAGGAGAGTTCGAAAAATTTGGCAAAATGCTGCACTTCTTGTCACCGAGTCTCATGCTCCCGGGACACTTTAAACTCGTAATGGACCAGCAGCACACACTACCTATTTCCGCATGCCTCGTAACGATAGGAATCTTGGCTATTACCCACCGCGGGATTAGAATCTTAATAACACGAACGCAACTAAACGACTCTGCCTCAGGGGGGATTGTGTACTCACACCAAGGCCCAGAAGTCTGGGTTTGGAGGAATCAAAGGAAGAACACACCCTGGATGCACAAGAGGGGGAAATGGTATTGGAGAGAGGCGATGGACGGGGGAAGCCTCTTCTATGTCAATAGCACTGCAGGGAGGACCTCCCTCCGCAGGAATTTTGCGGGGAGGAACAGCAACTGTGTTTTTGTTCCGGTCGGCATGCTGCGGAAAGTCAGGAAAGAGCTCGAAGATAGGGACAAAAACAGGAAGTCTCGCAGAGGAGGGGAAGCTACAGATCAACCCTCCACCCCCCCCCTTAGCGGTGGGGGGGGTGAAAAGCGGCCACCCCCAAGGAACCAGACACGGGGCGCGAACCCCCAAGAGGAGGGGGGCCTCTACACGGTGGAGGGACGTATATCAGATGTGCAACTCAGCCGGTACCTTCACACAATTGACCCGGCTCCGCCGGAGGAGATGAACCAGCACAAATTCCTCTCCAAACTTCTGGCCAGGGATGGGATCGATGGCCTGCTCGCGAACGGAAGGTTCGCGTACCAGCCGCTGTGTGACGGAGAGCACTGGAGGGCCCTCTTCTTTGACCAACAGGCCGGGGAAGGGGGGGGCACCCACGTGCACCTCTTTGACTCCTACGGACCCAACCCACGGGAAGGAGCGAGGGGGCATGCTGAGCTGCTGGACGCCACCCGAAAGTGGGCAGAGAGAAGGACAAGGCAGGGGGTCCCTACCGAAATCACGTGCACCAAACTCCGTACTCAGTACGATGACTTTCAGTGTGGGGTCTGGGTCGCGGTGATGGCGGCAGCATGGTGCGACTGGACGAAATCCCCAGAGAGGTCAACCTGGCCAAGGGCGGCGCACAGAGCCGCTGGGGGCACTGGGAAAACGACAAACAATAGGGTGGCAAAACAACACAGAATCGTCATGCAAATCGCCACCAAGCAGGAGGAACAAGCGGAATGCCAGGCCGGCACTCGGAGCGGGAGTAGTAGAGTACCCGGCAAAAGGGCAGTGCTCAGGCCACTACAACAAGTGACGGGAAGCGGACAGGCGCCAGCTCAGCAGAAGAGACAGCATAGGGCAGGCGCAAAGACCGTACTTGGCAGCTGGAGCAATAGTGCACGAGAATCTAAAAATGAACCAAATCACCACAGCGATAAAGAGAATCAAACACCCCCACCAGATGTGGGGGAGGAAGGCAGGCTGTCCCTGATGACCTGGAATATCAGAGGAAGCGACCACGCGTACTATGACCTCGCCAGGAGTTGCGAGGAGCACCAGCCGGACGTGCTGGTTCTCACAGAAACAAAGGCGGCGGGCCCCATGGGACCAAAAAAACTCCAAGGGCTGGGTTACAGCGCCTGGCACTCAGCGCCGTGCCATGGAATCCAGAGGAGGGGGGCGGATGGTACTTCGTACAGAGGGGGGGTGGTCCTAGCCCTCAGACGCCCCTACGACAGGACGGACGTGCGCGCTAACCGTGAAGTCCCCAGATGCGCGAAAGGGTATCTACAGCATGTAGTTATTACGCTGCCAAGCGGCGTAAAGGTGCACGTGCTCGGTGTCTACAACCCTCCCCACCCGGAAGAAGAGGTGGTCAGGACGTGTATCCGTGATTACATAGCCCGAGAGGCCGCAGTGGCTTCCAGGAAGGGGGAGCACATGGTGGTGGGGGGAGACTTCAACGTCGCGGAGATCCCCAGAGAGCAAGACGGGATAGAACAACGTGCATGGAGAGGGATGTCTGACCGGGCGGGCCTTGCAGAGATCAGCTGCCCGCAAGGACCCACGTTCGGGGACCACAAAATCGATGGGTGGTTAGCGTCAGAAGAGCTTCAGCGGATCGCTGACGAACGGCACCCGATCGACACCAGGGCACACAGGCACTGCAGCGACCACCAAGCGGCAGTGGCGGCGGTGCCGCTATGGAAGCTTCACACGACCACACCAATAGTGGAAGAGCAGGCGAAACCCGACCCGACCACGAAATATCAATTCCCGATCTCCAAAGCCTTGCAACGCTCAATGAAGGCGGCAATAGACTCGGCGCTCCAACCGAGTCTCAGGGAAAATGAATTCAAGACAGTGATCGAAAACGCGGTCGACGCGGCGGAAAGGGGAAGCCCGGACGCCAGGGAAAGAATTGATGAATGATGAGGCCGGGAAGGCAGTTGATGGGGTCCTTCAACAAGCCATGCGGGCCGTGGAGATCCCCCTTGAAACCGTCAGGTGCAAGCCCAAGGTCACCAGGGACCCCAACACAGGGGTCAGACTACCAAAAGCTAAATTCAGGAAGCGTGATAAAGCGCTGAAGGCAGCGGCGGTCCTACAGGAGATGCTTGCGATAGAGAGGGCAACAGGGGAAACCCCCAGCGCGGCACTGCTAGAGGAAGCCATGGCGGAGCCACGGGACACGGCGAAGGGCAGACCTGACACGTGTGCGGAGCCGGAAGACCCCCACTGGTGGGCGGAGTCTGAGATGCGCAGGTTCAGGCAGGAAGCCAAGTCCGTTATCAAAGACCACAAAGCCGAAACCTGGGAGATATTTGTCCAGAAATTCCGTAGTAACTACTATCGCATGAAAAAGTCAGCCCACAGGTTCGTCTTCAGAGACCGCGACGCACTCCCGAAAGGAAGAACCTAGCTTGGGGATATGGGACAGAAACAACAAAATGGCAGTCGGGGCGGTGGCCACCGCGGAGGCCTTTTCGGGGCACATGGCCCACTCGGACCCATATTGCTTCGAACACCCCAGGACGGACCAACTGGACGAAGAGATGCCATGGCTGGCGGCGGAAGCCCCGGATAGCATGAAACCGGGGCAAAGACCAAGGAAGACGGAGCTGGGGAGCAGGCTCACTATTGAACTCTACAGACAAATTGTCAAACGGCTCCCCAACGGGAAGGCAGCCGGCCCGGATGCGGTACCAAATGAAATCCTCAAGGCTATGCCGGAGGAATTCCACGAATTTCTCTTCTCGCTCATGAGGGCGATGTGGAAAGCGGGGATAACCCCAGGCACATGGAAGTCGGGCACCTTCGTCTACCTACATAAGAAAGGGGACACCTCTGTGTTTTCCAATTACAGGCCCATAGGGCTTCTCCGCACAATTCTCAAGCTTTATACGGCAATGGTCACGGATGTTCTATCCACGTTCTGCGAGGTAAACAGTATCCACAGCCAAGAGCAGATGGGTTCTAGAAAACACAGAAGCACGATCAACCAGCTCCTTCGACTGCAGCATGTTATCGAGGACAGCAAACTGTCCCACAGCCAACTGCATGTTCTCTACGTGGACTTCGAGAACGCCTACGGGTCGGTGGAGCATGACAGACTCCAGCACACCATGAAGTACCTGGGGATCCCGGAGGACGCGGTCAGAGTGGTGGCAGACCTCTACGGGGGGGAGGCACACAGGTCACCCTTTAGGATGGCCTCAAAGATAGAGCACTACAGCTCGGAGCCCCTCATGGTCAAAAGGGGACTAGTGCAGGGAGACTCGCTAAGCCCCCTGCTCTTTATTCTCTATTTGGAACCCCTACTACGCTGGCTCAAGGCGGGCAACAAGGGGTATATGCACCGCCTCACGGATTCGGACAAACCAATTCGCACTTCCTCGGCGGCATATGTGGACGATCTCGCCCTGATCGCGGAGTCGGCAACGCAACTGGCAGTGCAAGTCAGGAAGCTGGAACTCTACTCCAATTGGAGTGGACTTCGAATCAACAAGGCCAAATGCGGAATTACGGGAACGGACGAAAAAGGGTCTCCGATCCCTGAGGAGACATACGAGGATGTCACCATGCGCACCCCCACGGTAGGCAAACATGGATTCCCGTACCTCCACCCAGACGACCCATACAAGTACCTTGGGATACAAGTAGCCCTCTCGGGGGACTGGACGGTCCAAAAGCAAGCCTCCTTTCTGCAGGCAAGGGAAAGGATACAGGCGCTCCTCCACTCCCCTCTGACGAGCGGACAGCAGGAGGAGGTCCTCCGCTCGGCAATTATGGGACAGCTTAGATATGCCCTCCCCTTAGGGATTTTTTCTACCAAGGAAATCGAGGACCTAGACGCGATTATCGGCGGGGCATACAAGCTCCTTAATGGACTGCCAAGAGGCACCGCTAACTGCTACACGGCACTCCCGAAAACCTCCTACGGGCTTGGACACACACCATTGCTGGCCACGTACGCACAAAGTGTGGCGAGCGCCCTGCAGATGGCCACCGCCACCAGGGAAGACCTTCGAGAAAGGCCAAGAGAGGTGTTCAGGGAAAGTGAGGCCTTTCATGTCAAGCAGACCTCTCAACTTAGTGCCACCACGAGGGGGCTGGTCAGGTATCATTACAACCGCAGACAGGGACAGGTGGACGGTACGGTCAGACCTGGGGAACTCGACAGGTGCTGCACAGCCCGGCAACTTGCGGTGCTACGTGAGCACCAAGTCTCGCTCACAGGATCTGGACCGCTGCTGGCGGACCTGATTAACACCCAGCACGGGGTTATCTCCAAACTTGCGAACGCGGCTCGGAAGCCCTTCCCGAGTGCGCTCGAAGGCAGACACAGAACGGTCGTTGACCAGGACACGGGTGAGGAGAGCGTGAAGATCTACTCAGTCAATGACCAGGAGGAAATCCCGCTTAGTCTGACCACGCTGCTGCCTCTGCTCCCTTTCGTGGAGGAGGGGTTTTATGTGGCGAAGGGGGGCACCCGTGCGTGCAGCCTCAGAGAAGCAAAAACAAAAGTCCCCGCCAGGTTTCAAGGGCGCATGCGAGCCTTCATGCTCATGCTGTACCCATATATATGCGAAGCGCTCGCTGACAAGCCCAACGACGCGCGATTCTGGGACAACCCGAAGAACCTCACCCTCAAACCCCAGTTCATGCCGTCCAAAGAGGCACACAACGCTCTAGGGTTCCAAAGGTTGGCAGAACCCCAGGCGACCGAAGGGGAAGAACTAACCACTTGGGAAGAGGGCTTCCACCCCACTCAATCCAAATGGGGCCCGCGATCGCTGTGGCACGCAGGAAGAACAGGACCCCCCACGACCTCCATGCAAGCCAAAAACGCCTTAAAACAAATGGCGACAGGTTATTGCGCCAAGGACGAAGAAGACCACGAAGACGCCTTTAAATGCCACGATATTGGAGTCAGACCCACCCTGCTTGAGGACCCGGGGGGTAGAGTCATGATAATGGACTCCGTAGGCGTGAGACCCAAGGCGGAAAAATCCCTCTCAGACCTGCGACACGCAGCCAGAGCTGGAGCAAGACTCACCGAGAAGGAGGCGATGGACAGCAGGAGGGCGATGAGGAGAAACCGCTCTGAGGGGTCCCATGCGGACAGCCTCCTGAAGGGGGGAGGAAGAAGAGGAAATGAGCCCCGGGGGGAGGGCACCCCCAGGCACAGGACGGAAGGGGTCTTCTCGGACACCAGAGGCAGGGAGGCGTGGCTTAGCTCCATACAAGTGGAAACCCACAGCCTCTGCACGACGGGCTTGGCCACAGTGTCGATGCACCAGACGAAACTCGCGGATGCCCTCAACGGAACCGAGTTCGAGCAGTCGGAACAATACGAGGCGCAGATGCGCAACACGATGGAAACGGTCCGGGACGGGGGATTTTCCTTTGTCCTGACTTGCGACGGCAGCCACTGGAATGTGCTCCTATTCGGAAAAAATGAGGACACCAGTGTTTCAATCTACCTCTACGACCCAATGGGGGGGGAAGACACGCGCCTATTGACTGCGCTGAGACAGTGGGCAGGACCGCCGGGATGGCCGCCGGTCAACGTAACGGTCTCCAACATGGGGGTCGCACACCAACGGGACGGATACCAATGCGGCGTCTGGGTGTGCTACATGATTGACAAGTGGCAGGAATGGAATAGGTCCACCACAGGAGAGAAGTGGGAGTCCTGGATCGGGCTGCATGGGCCCCCGGTGGGCGGAGAAGCTACGACCTCCAAGGGATACAGGAAAGCCATGAGAGGCCCAATCATGGCGCGCATAGGAGAATTGGAACAACGGGAGCGCCACCACGTGTTCCACGGGGAGGGAGAGACTCATGACCCAATCTCCTTCGAGGAAGTGGATGACGAAATCCAGGAAGAGGCCGGCGCGGGGCCAATGCAAGTCGGGAGGAGCCCGACCAGGCAGACCCAGGCAAACACGGTGCCAGCAACCCCCAGGCACGCCCGGGAGCTCCCGAAGGTCGGTGAGAAAAGGACCAGGCAGATCACACAAAGCCCCCAGGCCACAGTGGAGAGCGAGGAGATCAGACCCAGGCCGAATCCGCCTGCGCAGACGCCCCAGAGGGAAACAAGCCCCCACCGGGTCTCAAAGGTTAGCCTGGAAGACGGCAGAGGCACGAAATGGAAGGGGACCGCGGCGCAGATCATGATGCTGAGGACATGGGTCCTCGCTCAATTGTCCAAAGGAGATGTCAGGACTGGGGAGTTGTTCCAGCATGCGGCCAAAATCGGATTCCCGAGAGACGCGGTTAGGCTGATGACCACGCACCTCGTAAGCAGTGAACAGGTCGCATGGGCAACGCACCCCCCTGTTAATGACTGCAGGAGCAGGAACAGGTGGTGGAGGATCGACACCATGGAGCTCTCGGTAGGCGCTGGCCCGACGGTTGCCAATGATCCGGAAGTGCTCGAAGAAACGGAGGAGGAACCCCAGGCCGTTGAGGCGTCCGAGAGCACCACAATCCTAGCGGTTAGGACGCACTGGGGAAGCAGGGAATACCTGCTCGGGCCAACTCGCCCACAAGGGGAGGCATGGGTCGAAGAGGACACACTGCTGACAGGAGGAATTGCGGGAATGAACCCGAGCCGGGCCGAACGAGAGACCGACACGTTCCACAACAAGGAGCGGGAAGCACAGCAGGCTCGGAGACCCACAGAAAGAGAACCGCTGTCAGGAGCTCCCACGAGGCATGCCCACTACTGGCCGGGGGTCACCAAGCTCAACATAGACACTGAACCCTTTAACCCAGACTGGGACGCAGCACCCTCGGGCAAGTGCACGCTCACGACAGAGACAGGCAGGCACCACGTGTTCGCGCACGACGAGCGGGGCAAGATGGTAGGCGCCCTCAAAGAAGAGGTACTCGATAGGCTCTACGACAGATATGTGGCCGCGGCGGGCACGAACAGCGCAGACCAGACCCATACAAGGGCGGGGGAAGAGCGACGGCGGTCCTTCGAGGAGCGGGAGCCACAGCTGGGCACAGTCCACGGATTCGCCACAGAAGTAGTCCTCCTGCTCAAAAGGTATTCCTGCGAGGAGGAGGAGGAAGTCAAGAAAACTGCACTGCAAAATCACTGGACGCTCCCTCCAGAAATTATGCAAGCGCTCCAGGAGGCCTTCGGGATCCAGGCGGAGATATTCGCGTCGCCGCTCAACGTACACAGCCACACGGCGACATACTGCTCCAAGTTCGACAGGGACAAGATTTTCGGATCCAAAGGGTCTGCATGGGACACCCAATGGGGAGAACTGGGCGCCTTCGAGTTCAATCCGGAGTACACAGCGGCAGACCTAGACAAAGCGCTTCAGGAGGCCCTGATGTCCACCATGGCGAAAACCCCGGTACTGGGGGTAGGAATTTACCCGGCCTGGACGAGAACGCCAGCCAAGGCATACTGCAGGAGGTATGGAGATACTAGGATACATGAATTTGGGGTGATCCCAAGAAAAAGCTTTACGTTCCTTCCCCCAGACCACTGGGGAGGCACCACAGTATCAGGCGTCACGAAGAAGGACTACAGCAACTGGGGAGTTAGGATCCTAGTTGTTGCCAACGCAGAGGGATGGCAAAAATTCTGCCCGGACCCAGAAGGGGCAGCGGAACTAGTCGGGAAGGCCCTGCAGCGCAGCACGTACTGCACGGTCCGTAAGTACCACACGATTCGGAACCTCAGGCCGGCCAACCCGAGGGTCCACACCTCGGATGCAGTGTCAGACATGGCGGCGGTTAAAAATGCGATGGAGAACGCTAGTCAATACGACATGATCTTCGACCCTCACCCGATGAGAAAATGGGAAATACCGAGCATGTCGCGCAGACAGGGATGGGGGAACGAAGGGGGTGAGGTCCCCAAGGAAGACCGCACCCCGGAGGCGGCGAGGGCCATGAGACAAACATGGCGCGACAGGGGACTCGCCGAGGTCACGATCACGGAGTACCATGCGGCGAACACGGCATGGCCTTTGGACAAGATCAAAGAGGACTCGAGGGCCAGATGGCTAAAGGCAATGGAGCGCACTCCCATGCTCTTCAGCAGACAAGACAGGGACAGGGGACACACGGAAGTAAGGGAGAGGTTCCCCACGTGTCCCATTAAGCACAAAACCGGACGTTCCAGAACCCTAGAGAAAATCAACAAAGCCTGGGATGCAACCTCGTTCCTCTATACGGATGGATCGCGACTGGACCCAGAGGAAGAAGGGGGGTTACATAGAGTGGGAGCGGCCTACTGGGACCCCAGAGGGGATGAAAACCCCAGAACTTGGAGGGGCACGTGGTCGACGGGTGGACACCTCACCATCAACAGGGCGGAACTCCTGGCGATCCACGCGGCACTCAGGGCCAGAGAATGCACAACACCGGGCGAGATAGCAATCTGCACGGACAGCCTCTGCAGTATGTACCAAATACTCAACATGTTGTCCAGACCCCACACGATGGAGGGCCATAGACACAGGGATTTGCTTGAGGATATACTCTCCCTGGTCGAACAGCACAACAGCCAGGGAACGAAGGTCTCACTCAGGAAGGTCAAAAGCCACACGGGGGTGAAGGGCAACGACAAGGCAGATGAGGCGGCCAAACAGGCAGCAGAAAACCAGGAGGGCACCACCCAAATTGACCCATGGGACAACAGGACCATGTACACGCTCGTGGCCAATGCCCGAGATGGTGAATCGATGAGGCCCCTGCAAGGGGAGGGGGCGGTGGAAAGGTATGTGGCAGAAAGGATTGCACTAAAAGCGACACAGCACAGGTCAGTGAGAAAATGGCTACAGCCCCCGAGCAGCCCGTGGGAAGAATGGGGAACACCCGGCAGGGGAAATCGGGAGGGAGCTCTCTCAGTAGAGGGCTCTATGACAGAGAACCCCACGACCGGCGCCCCAGGGCCAGCCCAAGGCCCCGACCGGGGCCGACAGAACGTGGAAATGGGGACACCAGGGGAGAATCTCCAGGAGCCGATGCTCCTGGAGGAACTCCAGCACGCTCCCTGGAGCCAGGGCGACCCGCCGGAGCGACGGGAGCCGGGCGACCAGGAACAGGTACACCCGCGGGATCAAGTGACCACTCAGGACGAGTGGGACCTACTCTGGGAATTCGATGAGACGCGGGGGCCGCCTCTGGACATGGACGAGAGGGGGGCCATGAACTCGCCAGACAGAGAGATGATGCAAGCGATCGAGGAGGCAGAACGTGAGGACCCAATTGACGGTCTGTGCCGCTCGATGATGGAGATGGACCTGGGAGAGTCGGAACTCCAGAACCTGACGGACGTTCCACAACAAGCGATTGACGCCTACCAGGAGGCGGCCCCGGAGAGAAGAAGAAAGAGAAACAGGGACCGGGAGGCCATGCACCGGGGAAACGGAGACAGGGCCGCCACAAGCCACGCAGACGCTGCCGCAGTCGAGACACACATGGGAAGAAGATTGGAGGAGCCCCCGCGGGAAATTCTCCAGGACAAGTCGATACCAGGAATATCCAATCACTTCTGGAAGATTACTCCACCGACGCTCAGGTCCCTGATTCTAAGATGCCGGTTTGGGGTCCTCATGACGACTGCCAGAAAGCACCTCATATGGCCGAACAAATATCCGGTCCCGGACTGCGCCCTCTGCGGGAGGAGGGACACTCCGGCACACAGGCTGGCTGGATGCAAAGACGAGACCAGCATGAACATGGCCACAGCCAGGCACAACGAAGTGGCAAGGACCCTTTACGAAGCGATCAGGAAGGGACGAACGGGCGCCAGTCCGATCTGGATCGCGCACCACGCTGGGCTCGACGGGACTAACAAATGTACCCGCCCGATACCGGACTTCGTACTCAAAAGGGGTCAGTGCCGTAGGGACGGAAGGGACCACCCGGGGGCGAAGGACCCCCCAGACGACATACCACACTTTGTGGATATTGTCATGATCAAGGGTGCAGAGGACGTCAGGGACGCCCCCCCAGGCAGGCCGGAAAACACCCACAGGGAGGATGTGGGAGAAATCCACCTCATAGAGGTGGCCTTCACGTGGGACACTCGCTGGTATGTGTCCCTTCACGATAAACTCAACAAGTATGAGCCCCTTATGGAGCTACTCAGATCCAAAGGCTATAAAGTGTTCTTTCACCCGATGGTTTTCGGAACCACGGGGTCGGTATATGAACACAACGCAAGGGCTCTCACGCAACACCTCGGCTTCAACAAGAAGGAAGCTGAGGCCCTCCTCAAGAAAATCAGTAGCATCGCGGTGGAATGGGCTGCCAAGATGTTGATTTCACACAGCAGGTCGGAGAAGGAGAAGGCTCTAAAAAACAGTAAGAAGCCGCCTTGATTGTGCATGTGACTAGGGGCAGGCGTAACAGCTGTGCACCTTCAAATATCACGCTTCCAGTAGGAAGAGTCACATTTTTTCTTTCTTTTTTCTTTATAGAATGCAGTGGTTTTGTACAAATTATTTTCAAGGGATAAATTAAGATAATTGAGTGAAACCTATAACCCGCAACGTGTCAGACAACCTACTACTGTACTACTACAACTACTGAACCTGTCGGTCACAACTAGTCACCAGTCACAGTTACTGACCCGAGTCTGTCAGAGGTCACAATTGTCATAAGTGCGTTGATGTGGTAAGCCAGGTTTGATTTTTAATTACCGAAGTGCACGCTGTAGCGGGCGCCTGCATCTTTCACGGATACACGGAATGCTTCACCTGTTGCAGCTTACGCAACAACACATTAAGTGTCGAAGTCGTCCTCATCACTAAGTGAATTGCCAACGGCAAAGCCGTAGGCAAAAACATCGAAATCCGGCGCGTCACCCGCCGAAATAAGCACAACAGGCGCAACGCACGCCGCGCATGCCTGTGCGAAAGAATCCGCATATTTGTCTGCCGCGCACTGAAACACGTGGCAGACCGCCAGAACACTCGGCTGCTCCAGGTCGGCCCCATCGAGGGGCATGCAAAGTGAGGTAGCCGTACCCGCACGGTGTTTTTTACCGCAGAGGGGTCAGTCGCGGTAGTAATGAAAGACGGACTCACCCCTCTTGAGCGAGCAAGCATTGCAGTTGGGGACGGCCTTCTAGGTGACGCAATTGAAGCCAACCGGCGCGGTCTTGCTACCGACAAGATTCGTGCCCTTGCGGTGGCCGGACATCCTCCTTCTTCCGCGGAAACTTGGGCGGGTCGGAAGGGAGTACCGTGTTGCCATGCGCTGCCTTGAGGAAGGCCTCGATTGCGGTAAGTCGCTGCGGAGTCACCCGAGCAAATTTCTCGAAGTCCATTTTGGAGTTGCCAATGGTGTCCACAGACACCGCCTGCAACGCAGTTTTGTCCGAAGCACCCTGCTCTGCATCACGCTCCTGCTGCTGCTTCCACCCGATGTAAATGTTTGTGACTAAGTTGGAGAGTTCTGCAAACGTAACGCCGGTGATGTCGAACGGCATGGGGTGACGCACATGAACCGCAGAGAAGAAGTCAGGGTCGAGGGACTCGTAGAAATGCGTCTTCCTGGTGGCGTCAGTCGGCCGCCAGTCAGGGGCCATGTTCTCGTGCACCAGCTTCCGCTCCATAGCAAGGAGCGGGTGTGGGTCAAATTTTGCGGGGTAAGTGATCTTGGAGTGCTCGGACTGAAGGGACTTGCCCAGAGGGACGCAGCCCTTGATGCTGGTCGATAAGAGCACGCCGTCCATCCCGCTCAGACTCCGCGTCAGTGCCCAGAAGCAGGTTGGGCGCCACAGAGTTCCGCTTGATGATGCATTTGAGGACGTCGTAGAGTTATTCGTTCACGCGAGGAATGACAGCAACGGTCTGGTTGTCCAAGTTGAAGACAAACGTTCATGTCAAGCCCAGCAGAGTCGAGCTCGTTCTTGATGGCCACCATCAGACCGGCAAGCATGTCGAGGTCGTCAGAAGCGATGAACAGCTCATCCTTACTGCCAAGGACATTAGCACAGATGCAGTTCGCCCCGCCCAAACACGGTTTTGAGCGGCCGATTAAATGGCGTCCACCTTCTCCGTCTGCGTTTTGAACTCGGAACCAGCAAGATATGCCGCAGCAGGAAGTGGCGTGGTTGGTGTTGAAGGCGTAGGAGTGTCACGGACGTTATTCAACAATCTAATCGCAGGATCCAAGTCAGAATCCTGCCTGAGTTGTCGCGCAGGCGCGCACGATCTGTTTCTCGTAGAAACCATGATGAGGAAACCAACAACATCACTTCTCGCCGTCACCGGTGAGCGTGCCACCCCGGTGTGGGCCGCGGGGTCCAATGGTTTTTAGAGATGTAGCGAAATTCGTATTTTTAGTGTTAATTTTCAAAATTCTGCACGACGGCAACGGCACAAATGAAGATTCCAGCCCTACGGCAGGTAGACGGCAGGTAAGGTTGTGTGATGTTAATCGTTTTCTTGTACTAACCCCAACCAAAAACCAGAACCCGGAGTCCCATTGTAGCCAAAACTGCCGAAAAGTGCCGGGAGGCCAAAAGCGTAATTTCAACCGCAGAAACCAACCGCAGCTTTCAACCGCAGAAAAATTCTGAAAAAATGAACTCCAAAGGAGCCACGAAGAGAACCGCCAGAGGCTCCCCTCTGGTGGGGCAGAAAGGCGGCAAAGGGGCCATGCCCCCGCTCAGAAACAGAGCAGCCCTTGACGATGAACAGACAGGGACACTGCTGAGGTATTTTCAGGGCAAGGACCATGCGGCCACCAACACTTTCACAGACGGGGCGAGCCTACCACCGCTCCCAGACGGCCATGCCCATAACCTACAGGAGTTCGTCGAGAAATACTGTGAGAGGCACCCGGGGAAAACTGCGCTGGAGGCAAGACGAGACTTTTACGATCAAAACTACCCAGACAAACGCCTGGACTACACGCAGTGCTCGCAGGGATACCCCCTAGAGAATCCGTATGGGACGAGGAAGAGAAGGGCGAAACGGTTTACACGCTGTTGAGGAACTGCACAGCTGTCGGCTCCGACAAAGTGGACGAGTACTACATCCCCACCGGCAGGCAGGGGCAGATTATGGTGGCCCCACTACGCTCCTATGGGCCACTGGTTGTGGAGTACCTGCAGCATCTGACAGCGGCGGTACGCCACTTTCATCAACTCGTTGAGGGCACTATGGTGGTTTCGCAGGATACACTACCCAAGATACGGTGGGTTGGAGACAAAGTTGCGGCAATCTGCCTGACCTTCGTGAAGCCAGAGTATGCGGCGACAGTTATGTCGACGACCCTTGCGCATCTGCCACTCTACTGCGGTAAACTTGGGGCTGACATCATAGCTGACAGTGAACGGGCGATCCCGAGGGTGCGAATAGCAAACAGAGAAGGTGACCGCGGGGGGGCGGAGGAGCGCCAGCTGTGCATCACCAGCGTGGAGCTGAAGGGCTGAACTCTGCAATCCCTGGAGGAGGAGCTGGCGAATATGAGAATAGTGGAGTCTGCTATGAAAGGCTCTTGGGAGGACTCAATTCCAGCAGCGACGGCCCTCAATAGTCTTAGGCTGGTGGCAGCCAGCGAGCAAGCAGCGCAAAAAATGGAAATCGGGGCTGTAAAAATAACGAGCTTCACTGAGTACAAAGTTCAGAGAATCCCCACGAACAGAGCGGCCCAGCATCTATTTGCAACAAAAGTTGTCGTCTTGGACTATGACCGCAGCGTGAGCTACGAGTTCGACGCGGACTTTCTGGTAAACTCCATCAACGAGCTCCTTACGACCAAGTTGGGGGAGGACCAACACTTGCTGCCGTGGCCACCATCGTATACAAAGCCGGCAACTGACCCGGCTATACCGGCATCGTACCTGCGTGTGAGGCAACTGAAAAGAGGACAGATATACTCGGCCGTAGCCAGTGAGAAGGTCTACAAGTGGATCGGCGAGCAGCCAGAGAAGCGGGTGAGACTTAAAGTGGAGCACCTCGGTATGCACTTCGAGCTCCAGCACTCGGACTTCTCCCGGGCTGGAAAGTACGCAAAGGGCACGGGGGAGGGCGGCAGGGGAGGCAACAATCAGCCCGCGGGTGCGCAGACCACGGACAGTGTTGTGCAGGCGCTGGAGACCAGACTGGAATCCTTCGCCAACGTGGCGAGAGCTGACAACAGAACCGAGGAGGAAATCAAAGCACTGCGTGAGGTGGTTGAGAGGCTTGAAACCACCATGGTCAAAGGCTTCGAGAACACGGTCAGGAGTGTCGACAAGGTGGGTGACGGTGTCATCGACCTCACTGAGAAGTCGAAGGGCTTCAGTGAACTCCAACTGCAGCTTCAGCAAAAAATGGTCGACAATCTCGTGAAGCTCAACGCGGGGCAACAGCCGAAATCGCCTCCCTCCACTGAAGGGGACTTCCACATCAGGAAGAGGGCCAAGCAGCGCAGTGTGACACCGGGTAGCGACAGCAACGCCACTATGGGCGAGAGGGACACGGCTGATATGAAGAAAAAGTTCGCTGACTTTGTGAATACCAGGAGAAAGAAAAGGATACGGTACTGCCCACACAACACCCGGTTGTCCTGAAGAAAACTGTTGGCACCAACTGCAGAATTAGAAGTGGAATCCCAAAAAATCAGGAAGGGAAAGGGGGGCGCTCACTGCTCAGATATGTGCAGAGAATCACCCTCGACAGAGGTCCCCCGAGGCTTTTGTGATCAATCAGAACGAACGCTGTTCAGATTAGCAAAATTTAAACATCGCTCTATTCACCAGTCATCAACGCGCCACTATTTCGAGGTGGTTGACGCGAGGCTGAGTATTGAGGAGAAGGGGCTCGAAAGAGGTACCTCTCATGATGCTGTGATTGAAGAGGCTTGAAGCACTTTTGGAGATTACAGTTGTGGGTTGGCATATTGAAGGGAGTGTGGCACGCCGGGCGAACCAGCAGAATATTTACGCACAGAGGAATTTTTATGTACATACTACCTTGCGACACGGTTGGCGATGCTTGTCGATGTTTATTCTGTTTGGTGGTGCTTTGAGGCCGCGCAGGCCCTTGTTTGCCGGGGATAGTTAGGGTTGCCATTTTGGTGCGCGGTGTCGCGCGTTCGTTCTTTCGACTCTCTAGACGACGTAGCGAACGCGACGCATTTTTACTGCAGCTGGTGGGACGACGACGGCGCTGGTGCTTGGGAGACCTGGGGTGTACGACTGGATCTGGTGGTATGGACTGGTGCGTCGAGGACGTCAAGAGCACGAACGCTGTCCACTTCTGCAGTCTCGGGAGCATGCCGGTGGTGAAGCACGGTGTACTCCTGAAATTACTGAAGTGTTGTTGTTCCACTGCAGGTAATTAATTCGTGGCGTTTTTACCTACTTGTGATTTTGTTGGTCTTTTATTTTTTCCGCTTCACCACTGGCAATTCTCGGCTTCCCTTGACGTGACGGCTGGCGTCAACGCGATGCGCTACGGTGAGGTGACGAAGGAATTGGAGTCCGCCAAATGAAGTAAGTATGCTACGTTTCCCTGGAATTTCTTAAGGCTCAACTGAGAATGCTATGAAGCTGGCAGTATTCAAGGAGGACGAGCCGGGATTTGTGGAAGCACGAACGATCGACACAGCGCGACTGAGGTGGCAGGCACACAGGAGGATCATAGTTAGCTAGTATGATCTGTGCCACGATTTGTGGTTGGTAGCACGTAAAAAATTACTTTTCACGAGTATGAATTGATGTGAGCTAGAGTTACGGAGATCTCTGCTTTGTGATCAATCAGAATGAACGCTGTTCAGATTAGCAAAATTCAAACATCGCAGGGACCACGCGGCTAACAAAACGGCAAGGTGATCGCAGGCAGACGGCCGTAGAAAGCCGGCAGGAAGATCCAAGAACTGAGAACACAACAAAGCTGCACGGGGGAAAGAAGAAAAGAAGATATGGTGAAAAAGAAGAGCAGTGCTTCGACCTCGATCGAGCTAGGACCCCTGCAGACTGTATGCTGGGCACTGCCTACCTGACTAGCAGTGCATCGAGACTGATACATATATATACATGTGTGATAAGTAACAATAGGAGTGTACTGAGAGAATCCTGTCTTGATAAAAGTGACTGTTGCCATCTCACTGTGATAGCAGAATCTATCTGTACTGAAGGTCCGAAGAACAGCATCACCCTCCCACCAGGGGGCGGACACAAGGCAATCACCACCATAACAGTAGGACAAGAACTTGCCTTGGTGGGGGGAATCGGGACCAAGCCACCTGGGGAGGGAGAGTCACTAACAACCGTTCTTCATAAACCATCTGTGAGCAAAAAGAAAGTATGCAATAATAAAAGCACACATAATAAACCAAAGGTTAAAGTAAAGTGCAAGAGGCAAAGAGATAGGCATACACACAGTAGAGTGAACAACAAAACCTGCAGTAAACTATGCTCCACTGATGCCAACAAAGAGTGTGCGCTGTGTCAAAATAACTGCGGTAGAGACAAAGCAAAGACCCGGGACACAATGGCAATAAGTAGAAATGAATATGATGGGATAGACCCGGGAGATAAGTTGGAAATAAGGATGAACCCCAACCTTACCCTATACGAAATGAACACCGAATGGCCCCTAAAGGGCATGGTAATGGAGTACTCGCTAGGAAACTTGATAGGAAGGATATATGGTACATGGAAAGGCTATGGGAAAACCCTCGGACTAAACAAACAACATTTGATATTTAGCGAATTGCTCGAGGAGCTCTACGTTAAATTACAGAAATTTGAAAAAATGGCCATTACGATCTTTTTTGGGGGGAAAACACTTCTCGAACATATACAAAATGATGTGGGAAAATTTGCCACCCAAACATGCGGTACGGAAGGCGGGGAAGGGCGACACAGGTGTGTAACGCGTAACCAGATATGGGACACAACGGCAATAACAAGAAATGCATATGATAAGATAAGCACGGTAGATGAGTCAGAGATGAAAATGAACCCTAATCTCACCCTATACGAAATGAGCACA
>LGRX02027497.1:0-46102 GCA_001247695.2 Cymbomonas tetramitiformis | reverse complement strand
TCTAGATGAACTTCAGCTGGCGCCTTAAACTTGCCTTTAAAAAGGGCGAAGGCAATAACACATGTACAGATTAGGCACTCGAAGTAAGTGGGGCAGTTGCACGAGTAGAAGTGATACCCTATAGGCTCTTCGACTTCTCGGAGAATCTGAAAGCTTCGATAGACCCTCACGAAGTCGTCGAAGGTTGTGACTGTCGCAGGAGGATGTTCAGGATCTCGTATGAGAGCAACGAAGATGCCAAGCTTCCTCGTGAGTTCCTTCTTTTTCTCCGCGATCGAATAGCCCTCAATTGCTTCATAAGTCTCAACGGAAGGCATTAGAAATACTTCGCCTTCCCCAAGTAGGCAAGTGGTCTTCGAAACGAAAGTAGGAATTTCGCGCTCGTGTGAAAGTAAGGCCTCGCGCCACATCTTGTGAGTGATCACACCGCTAGAAGGTAGTGGGAATGAGTCGTCCCAATGCGTCTCTTCCGAAACGAACTTGAGAGCGGACGCGTTGAACTGAGGGAGTCGTTCACACCTCTTGGTGAGCATGTCGGTCTTGATGTTGTCGTTGACGCTTTCAGCTGAGTTTTGGGTGGTAGGTACCCCTGCTGGCTGACTTCCTTCACCAAGGACCCACGTGTTCCAATCATGATCCCACCACACCGCCTTGAACCAATCGCAAACGTTCGTTTCCCCAAGGTCGGTATACTTCACCATAAAGAGAGAGAATGCCGCGTTCCGTACAGCGAGTATCGTAATTCTATGAATACTTCCCACACCTTTTTTGAAAGTTGTCACGTTAGCCGCGAAAATAAACAAGGACGCGCGGTCGTTCAATTTCATTTGGCAATGAGCATAGCACACACCGTGGACAAGCCTGTCGGTTGTGGTGACGATTGTCTCGGTAGTGTTGGTGTGCTCTGCGACGAGGGCAAGAACTTGCGGGAAACGCCGGTTAGCATTGCGAAACGCGGGAGCATGGTCTGTGCTAAAATACATGGGCTGCCAGAGTTTGCCGAATAGAATCTTAATAGCGTACACCACGACGTAGTTAATGATCTCGCTTTGAAGTTGGTCGGCATGGGACACACTTGAGCGCTAGGTAACCAAAGCGGTATCGCTTATCATACGCCACGACCCCACCACTCTCGAGTGGAAAACCATGCCAGTTAGACTTGTACGTGTCGTCCCGCGCGAAGTGTGGATTAGCGAGGAAATGTTGTAGCTTGCCGCGGGTCGTGTATATCACGCATAGGCGCTTCCGTTTCTGCTGCGTGTCGTAGTCGGTCGTGAGTTGTGTGAATGCCTTGTAGATTGTCCTCGCACTAAATTTGTTTTTGTAAAAGCGGCGTGAATAGGGACTCCATCCATGGGCGGCGAGGAGGGCGTCAAGCAACTCACAAAAGAATGGCGTGGATGTAGACGAGAGCAACGTGCGGAAGGAGTTCACTAGCGTAGTTTCAATGATTGCAGGGTCCTCTTTCCACTTCGCATCCTTCCATTGTTTGCATGTTTCCAAAATGTCCAAGGCTTCAATTGGTAAAGGAGGTAGAGCATTAGGCTTGTCATATTCACTGACGATCACGAGACTATTGTCACCTAATAATAGCTTGCCCTCATAGAAGCATAGAATGCCCGGAGTGTGATTACTTGTAGTTGCATTGGGAACAAGGATGTTGTGCTCCTTGCACACCTCCAAGTAATCTCCATATGTCCGAATGTTACTGTGCTCACATATTTGTGCCCGATTGTTATTAACGTAGTAACGCACTTGCTTGTATGAGGGTTTCTCCACATTCCTTGCAGCAAGTGACTTCCAGATCTTTTTGGCTCCTAGTCGTGCGGCAACCTGAGTATCAATAAACTCCTTGTCTCCTAGACTTATCCCCTTGCTAACGCATGTAGTATGGTCGTGCTCCCCGCGTTTCCATAACGAAAATAAAGTAGTGTCCCCTCCTTCCGGGGAAGAAATAATAAACTGAACAACTTTGTAGTATACTCCACACCCAAAAGAATAGTGTAGCTTACACTTATACTTGGTAGTCTTACTACCATCCTTCTTCGATACATAAGGCTTGTCCGCAAGAACATAACCGGAGGGGGAGTCTGCCCCCACTTTCTCTAGACAGGCTTGGAAAGTGAGCACTTCGGTGAGGAGTTCCACCCAAGTTACTCGATTATGCTTCCTGGTGCGTGACTTAGACGGGTTCACATCCATGAAATCGTCGTCGTCCTCACTTTCCTCATAAATTTCGGATGGTTTAGTTTTCCCCGGACTAGTCCAAGTAAATTCAGCCATGGTGTGCTAGGAACTCTAAACAATAATGGAGGCTTTGATAGCTACGTGCACATGATATGAAAGTGGACATGGACGCAAGGGCGAGTGCATCGACGTGATCTATAAAATTATATAAATAACGATATTGAAGACAATTAAAATTTTCGTAGATTTTCGAGATAATACTATCTGTAGGATAAACAAGCCATCATGTCTATCTGCCTCCTCCCGCGCACATGACTTGGATGCGATAACCCTTCTCCCATAAGTCGGGTAGTCCACTCGGAGGACGTAAATATAAGCACCCGCAAAGTTCCCGCCAGGGAACCGGCAGGGGTTCGGCTTTCGGGCTTTCGCTGGAAGCGCTTTCGCTGGAAGCGCTTTCGCTGGAAGCGCTTTCGCTGGAAGCGCTTTCGCTGGAAGCGCTTTCGCTGGAAGCGCTTTCGCTGGAAGCGCTTTCGCTGGAAGCGCTTTCGCTGGAAGCGCATTCGCTGGAAGCGCTTTCGCTGGAAGCGCTTTCGCTGGAAGCGCTTTCGCTGGAAGCGCTTTCGCTGGAAGCGCTTTCGCTGGAAGCGCTTTCGCTGGAAGCGCTTTCGCTTTTTGCTCTTTTTCCTCATTTCCCCTACTTTCCCTCCTCCCCTACTCGAACCCCCCCCCTTTCCCCCCCTCCCCCCTTTTTCTAGGCTTCCCCCTTCTCCCCTTCCCGCCCTTCCGCCTCTTTTCTTTATTCCCAAGGGGGGGCGAGCATTGTTCGCGGGGGGGAGGCCCCAATTCCGGACACGGTCTTGGTAGGCGGGGGGGTTTAGGCGTATTGCTAGGGAGGGGGTCGCTAACCCCCCTAGAATTTCCGAAAAATACACACTTAAGGGAACTCTTAGGGGGGGGTAAATTGCTAGGGGGTGGGTTATCCCCCCTAAACGTAAAGATGTGCTACTAGGGGGGGCAAAATCCTTGTCCGGAATTGGGGCCCTCTCCCCCAAAGCAATGTTCGCCCCCAAGGTAGTCGGGGCACTTGTGGCCCCCCTTGCTAAGGCATTGCATATAGTGACTGCTCGAAGGTACCAAATTTTTAAAAATGTTATATCTAGGAATTTGTTCACCGCTTCAAGAAATTTGCATAAAAAATTTAACTATGAAATTAAACTGCCACATATCGTCTTTTTCGTGGACGAATAAAAAAAACGAAAAATTTCCCCAATATTTCCCGATATACATATATCCCTTTGGCATCATTGTTATAATAATTTTTCGAGGGACGGTATAAAATTTTCAGGCTGCATTAATTAATAAAAATTTTATTTTCTATTCCCGGAAGGTCACTTTTCTATTCCAAAATAAATGCACACCCACAGTCACCAATATTCATCCGAGACGCATTCAACTGACACGGTTCAAATGGCATTCGCCGATATTCATCACTTGAGACACCTCCTAGACATCTGTGAATGGCACTCGTCACTACCGCTATTATTCGCCCGATAATGTAAAAACGCTAAAAACTGTGATTATAATTATTCACCGATATGCACCGGAGATGCATTCCGATCATTTGCAAAGATGACAGCCGATGTTCACCCGGGAAGGATTCGCCGATAATTCATACGGCATATGAATACATTCACTGATGATATTGACCCGAGACCCATTCAACCGATATTTAAGCGAGAAGCATTATGAACATCTGTGAATGGCATTCACCGATATTCGACCGAGATTTATTCCTATAATGTGTGAAATCGGCTTCACTGGTATTCCCCTGACACGCATTATGACAATGTGTCTGAATAATGGCATTCGTGGTTGGCATTCGCTGCTAATCTATAAACGGCATTCGCCGATATCGTTCGTCCGAAATGCACGGCGAATATCGGCGGGATGGCATTATACTCACCGATAATCACCGGAAATACCATTTCCATAACGTGGATAGTGAATACGGCATGCACCGATATTCGCCAGAGCTATACGTCGTGAAATCTGCGAATGGCATTGACCGATGCGGTATTCACCCGAGACGCATTCCGATAATCTCTCTGTATGACGGCCATTGATGATATTCATGCGAGACGCATTCCGCGATCATCTGCGAGTATAGTAATCACTCACCGTTAAGAAAACCGAAGATTCGGGGTCAGCAAGCGATACTCATCGATTTGGGTACCCCCAGCGCCAGCGTCCTATGGAAACTCTATGGATAGTGGGTCGCCAAGCGTTCAATCAGCCAGCTATTTCCTTAAAATTTCATTGATAAGCCCTTAAATATCAAAAAAATTGCCTGCGGCGCCAGCACCTAGTTTCCTTATTTTAGACGATCCCATAAGTCGGAAAATTCAGCCTACGATACTCATCCGGAAACGTTGGGTGCTTCCTTAACGTCGAGTTTCCTTAACGGTGAGTGATTACTGAACGTCATTCACCGATAAATTCATCCAGGACACACTGTAAATCATCATTGTGGATACATGAACAAATATTCGCCCGATTCATCTGGCAATCTTTGCACGACATTCACTGACATTCACGCGAGACGGCACACCGATTGACTATAGGCGTGGGATTTTTCGATATTCACCCGAGACACGCTCGGGAAATACGTGAATGATACTCACCAATACTCCTCGAGGGTCCCACGAGACGCATCCCCAACATCTGCGCTTTTATTCTGTTCGGCACCACGATGTTGAATGTTAAATTCGTGCAATATATATATACATGACAACATGAGTGTCTAAGAAATATCCATGCACAACATGAGTGTCTAAGAAATATCCATGAAGAATAGATGCACGAAGGTCTTGATGAAGGGTGCTTCTCAACCGGCGGGTTTGCTTCGGGATCACTCAAGTTTTAGAGCACGGCTATCTTGTTTGTCGGTGGTAGCTAGGGCAAGGGGAAACACGATGGTTGTCGAAGGCGATCCTTCGGACGCATCCTTTTGAGGTCCACCCACGACCTACACAGCAGGGAAGGAGGCACTATTGCCTGCAAATCCAAAATCACTTCCCAAGCCAAGCAAGCGTCCGTCCATTTGCCTTGGCACGCACTAAGGGATCGATATCCTGGGTGGAGGCAATCAATGAAATTAATGTCATGTCTTTCCGTTCCTTACTTTCATTAATGTGCTCTTCACTGATCTGCGCTTGCAACTGGCGATGGTACCAGGATGAGGCACTGCACGCTCCCCGAGCATCCCCTGTGCGTTCATTATGGTTTATAATATTATCATGTCTGCATTGGCATGCTCTGGCCATGCCGCGATGGCCCCGGCATGGGGTGCTGCCTGCTCCCCGAGCCTCCCCAGTGCCTCCACAGCTGCAAACCTCACACATCCATTGGCATCTTGCAGCCGTGCCGCGATGGCCTCGGCATGTGGTGCTGCATGCTCCCCGAGCCTCCCCAGTGCCTCGACTGCTGCACATCTCACGCTTGCATTGGCATCTTGCAGCCGTGCCGCGATGGCCCCGGCATGTGGTGCTGCATGCTCCCCGAGACTCGCCAGTGTCTTGACTGCTGCCCCCATCACTTCTGCATTGGTATCTTCCACCCGTGCTGCAATGGCCCCGGCATGTGGTGCTGCATGTTCCCCCAGCCTCCCCAGTGCCTCTACTGCTGCGCATATCACGGCTTCATTGATATCGTCCAGCCGTGCCGCGATGGCCCCGACATGCGGCGCTGCATGCTCCCCGAGCCTCCCCAATGTCTCCAATACTGCCCACCTCACGTCTTCACTGATATCGTCCAGCCGTGCCGCCATGGCCCCGGCATGGGGCGCTGCATGCTCCCCGAGCCTCCCCAGTGCTTCCATTGCTGCCTCCCTCACTTCTGAACTAGTATCTTCCAGCCGTGCCGCCATGGCCCCGGCATGTGCTGTTGCATGCTCCCCGAGCCTCCTCAGTAAATCTAATGCTGCCCACCTCAAGCCTGCATTGGCAGTTTCCAGCTGTGCCGCGATGGCCCGGGCATGGGGCGCGGCATGCTCCCCAAGCCTCCCTAGTGTCTTTATTGCTGCGAGCCTCACGCCTGCATTAGCATGCTGCAGTCGTGCCGCGATGGCCCCGGCATGTGGCGCTGTATGCTCGCCCAGCCTCCCCAGTGACTCTACTGCTGCCCACCTCACGCCTGCATTGGTATTTCCAAGCTGTGCCACGATTGCCCCGGCATGCGGGGCTACATGCTCCCCGAGCCTCCCCAGTAAATCTACTGCTGCCCACCTTACGTCGCTATCGGCATTTTCCAGCTGTGTTGCGATGGCCCCGGCATGGGGCGCTGCATGCTCCCCCAGCTTCCCCAGTATCTCCACTGCTGCCCACCTCACGTGTGCATTGGCATGTGCCAGCCGTCTCGCGGCATGTGGCGCTGCATGCTCCCCGAGCCTCCCCAGTACCTCCACTGCTGCACACCTCACGTCTGCATTGGTATCTTCCAGCCGTGTCGTGATGGCCCCGACATGGGGCGCTGCATGCTCCCCGAGCCTCCCCAGTGCCTCCGCTGCTGCCCTCCTCACGCCTGCAATGGCATGCTCCAGCCGTGCCGCAATGGCGCCAACGTGGGGCGCTGCATGCTCCCGAGCCTCCCCAGTGCCTGCAGTGCTGCCACCCTCACGCCTGCATCGCGAACTTCCAGCCGTGCCGCGATGGCCCCAGCATGGGGCGCTGCATGCTCCCCTAGCATCCCCACGGCCTCCGCTGCTGCCATCCTCACGCCTGGACTGGCATGCTCCAGCCGTGCCGCAATGGCGCCAACGTGGGGCGCTGCATGCTCCCCGAGCCTCCCCAGGGCCTCCGCTGCTGCCCGTCTCACAAGTGGAATGGCATGCTCCAGCCGTAACGCGATGGCCCCGGCATGGGGCGCTGCATGCTCCCCTAGCATCCCCAGGGCCTCCGCTGCTGCCATCCTCACGCCTGCATTAGGATGCTCCAGCCGTACCACAATGGCCCCGGCGTGCGGCGCTGCATGCCTCCCGAGCCTCGCCAATGCTCCCACTGCTGCCATGACGACATTGTCACGATTCGGCCCGGCAAGCGCTCGGATGGCGGCAGCCCCAGGCCCGGCTTCTTGCCGCCATCGCCGCGACACGCAACAAACGGCGGCTATATCTCGGTGGCTCAGCCCCGTGTTCCAGATTATTTCCAGCATCTCCGAAGGGAGGCCGTTGACGTGGTCCATCAGCGATTGTAATTAGGCAGCTGCTATATGCTTCCTCTGCGCCAGCCCAACACGCCCTAGGTCACCACGATCGCATTACAGGATGAATAATGCTAAAATAAAAAACATCGTAACCGACAACAAAACCAACTGCTTATGGAAAGGGGGCTGTAGGGGAGTAGGGAGGTTGTCACATTACATTCCAGGATGAAAAACGCCAAAAAGAAATTGACGAAAAGGGGGACAACACCCGGAAAGCAGATCGAGGTGAGGTGGGAAGACGCATGGAAGGACGGACACAAATCGAGTTGAGACAAGATGCCGCTATACACTGAAGTAGCTCCGAGTCCGCCTAGCTCTGTTTCTTCTCCCCAGTCCCAGGGTATCTTCCCAGTCCCCACCCGAACCAGGGCATATCTGTCTCGTTGGGCTAAGTGTTGAATGACCCCTCAACCAGCACGGAGAAAGAAAAACCTTAGCAAATTTGGGAATTCCATTTCTCAAGGAAAGATACTTGTAACTGTGCACTTTGGCAATCGACTTTCGTTGCTAAGAAAATATGGTGCAAACATCTACAAAAGAAAAATAGGATACCCATGCCAAGCATGACCTGACCTCATATGCATGGCGTCCCGGCCCCACGCACAGTCCCAAAGCCGTGCATTTTCACATCCAAGGTGATTCTGTGCCTCAAAGCCGTGGACTGCCCTTAAGTGCAAGATGCCCTCGCACACAAACGCTCAGTCTCGGAGATGATGCGCGCCCAAGGGACTCAAAGCAGCGCACCTGATGGGAGCTCACGCAGGCCACGGGGAGAAAGAGCTCCGTTCGTGGGCGGCTCAGGTGCGTGGTTTACTATGCACAAGTTATCCTGATATCCCAGCCACCACAGCCCTTCGCCTTGTAGCTCAGCTCTGCATATTCTGTAGCCCACAAGCACTTGCCCTACTCCCAGAATAGCGCACTGCATCGGCACCTACTGGGGGATCCGTCAAGGTGCATGACACGTGTACTCCCCAACGACTAGCGCCTGCTGACGCTCAACATCAGCAACACACATCAAACTCCGAAATTTGATTCACGTGACCACTGTTCCAAGATGTGGGATATGGCTTCCCCGCCGAGGAACTTTCCGCCGCTCAGGGCGAGGGCAAGCCAATGGCGGGTACCGCGGAGCGAGGCGTCATTATACCTCTGAAGAGGCTGGAGTCACTGCTAGGTGGTCGTCACTCATAAAGGCAATGCGTATGTGCCGTAGGTGCAGCAGTTCTAAACCTGATCTCGAAATATCAAGAAATCATAAACTTTCACCAGCGAAGGCTACAAGCTCATATTTTTAAAGAGCCCAAGATGGCGTTGGCATTTTGAAGAGTGGAGGGATACACATCACTGCGACTCTTCAGGCAAGCCCGGCACTCAACTCTTCAATAAATGAAGTGTCGTACACACACAACACCCTCTAGCACCTCTTACATCTAGCGCCCTCTAGCATAGCGCACGCACAACACACTTCGGCACACGGTACCCTCTCAGCTATTGCAGTGCTCGAGGGTGCTGAGCGCTGGGTATGCTCGAGATGACTGCGCTACGTGTGGGTGATTCGGCGTGGTTTCCTGTGCGAGGGTGTCTGATCCTCACTTGCGCTGATGAAAGGGTGAACGCCTGCTGCGCACCCTAAAAGCGAAAACTCGTTGATTTTCAGGGCTCGATGTCCTGTCTGTGGTCACCACTCACCACGCGGTGGAGTCCAAGTGTGCGATCCGGGATGAGGGTGCGCCTGCGAGCATTCTGCACAACTTTCAGCAAACGACGCGAGCGGACAGGGGCGCAATACCTTTGACCGCTTGGAGCAACAACGCCTTTGAGTGCAGAGCGGATCGGGCGGCGCGGGGTGCGCTAAGCGTTAAGGATCGAAGATAGGACAGGCTCCCCTGCTATCTAAGTCGGGTGTCAGCATCCGTTAACGTTGCAGCCTTGCAACAGTCTCAGGGAAAATGCGCCTTAGGGTGACTCCGTCCACTGCGAATTATTTGCAACCGCAAAGCCACAACGACGAACATCACTGCCTGGCGTGACAAAAGGCGGCCTCGCGTACGGGGAACTCTGTGATAGCCGTGCAACGGCAGGACGTCGATACCTCAAGCCGAAAGCCCGGTCACTTTCCGCAATACGACCTTTTCGCTAGACGACAACGGCAGGACGTCGATACCTCAAGCCGAAAGCCCGGTCACTTTCCGCAATACGACCTTTTCGCTAGACGACACCGGCAGGACGTCGATACCTTAAGCCGAAAGCCCGGTCACTTTCCGCAATACGACCTTTTCGCTAGACGACACCGACACACCGGTACTATATAGCCGTTGAATAAGCGACCGAGGCAAGCCGCGAAGCCAGGCGGACTCTCCAAGAGCCTCAAAAGAGCCAGCTGGACGATAGGTATCCGTGATTTTGTCCGCCCTGGCTTCGGGTTTTGCCAAAAGAATCGCAGATGGCGAACCGCCATTACAAGTACACGTTACGATTTATAGGGCGCAGCAAACGGCCCAGAATGTGCCTCCACGATTCCAGTGGGGCCTTTTCTGACTCGCGCAAAACGTGAAATAAGGGAAACAAGAAAGGCCAGATGCGCAAAGAGACCTTCGCGATGCGGCACAGCAAAACCGTTGGCTTAAGCTCCGTGGTGCCTGCCAAGTGGTCCCATCAGCATCAGCACACCACGGCGCAATGTCATACCGGAACCGAAGCAGAGTACAGATGACTGACACACTGTCAACGAAGAATACCTGCACTGCCGCACTGGCGATGATCACAACACAGCACACTGCCAACTAGCACCAACTAACACACTGCGGTGCACTGTTACAACAGTGTTGTGCCACACCGTATCACACCGTCGCACTGGCATCGACACATCCCAACGCACACGGAAATACCCGCGTCATAACACAACAAAGCGCATGGGCACACGGGCACGGAGGCACATCGTATGCTCGCTGCCTGAAAATATTTCTACAAACTCAAAAGAAGCGACATCTTCAACAGGCGGGCCAAATTGTTTTTCAAAGATCCACCTGGGAGGTAGAGTCGGTTGCTGTCGCTCGAGGACGACTCCAGTGTCAGCCGCCCGCGATCCCTGAGGTGTCGGAGTGCCCGGCAGAACGAGTATGGGCGTTAAAGAAAGCCTCAGAGTCCACTTCAACTCGCGAATCCGATGCTCAACAGTACAACACTCGAATAGCAAGTCAAAGAAGAGCGGCGAGACGACACCTGAAATCTTCAAACCAGAACGTGGAGATCCTGGTTCGAACCCACACGCCACCGTAAGGTATATTCATGCGTACTTGGAGGTGACTTGAGAAGGTGAGGTTTTCACTTTTCAAACGGGTAGCCCATTTGACGAGCATATTTTGATATTATGATGTGACCTGCCCCAGACGAGAGCAAACAATACGGAGGAGGGAGGTTAAAGGGTGGGTCTTCGGTCTATCGTATCACGTATGCAAGACTTGAGCTTGAGTTTGAGTTGTATAATTACTGCCGGCGACGGGAAATAGCTCGAATTATCGCTCGTTTTGGGGCGAAGCTCTGTAAATCGTGTCGCGATGGGCGTGCGATTTAATCTGTTCAGATCTTGCGGTCTTTATTTTCCATAAATTAATTCATTAGCTTGGAAATTGACCCTTCACGTTTTGTCTGTCCACGTGTTATCCAAACGCTATACATCGCTCTCCGGCGAAATCTCTGGACCGTCTGCGACAAAGATACGCTGCTTTCATCCCACGCTCCTGCTAGACTCAAGACTGAAATCGTTTATACGAGGCTGGGTAAGTTAAGACTTTCATCATGGGGGTTGGCCAGGCCTTGCATTTCGAATTTTTTATCGAATCGATTTCTGAAAAGTCATGGGAACACTGACTTTCACCCCCCATAAGGGGGGGTCTGTGGTGCCTTGTGTCACCCCTCGCCGGTCTGTCACTCGAAGGCCTAGCCGGTCCTCGTGTGCCGGTGTGCCATGGCTCGCCATTTAGCCCTTACATTATGGTGTCTTATCTGACTTTAGACTTCACCAACCTTCACACTTGTCTTTCACTTTCACGGTTACAACATATGCTGGACTTCGGGTTTAGGCTTAGTTATTATGGGCTCTGACTAGCCCCTAGCCTGACCCTGCTTCCGTTTCGTGTCCGTGACATCCTAGCACTGTACTGTACAGTAGTACAGTACAGTAGTACAGTCATTGTTTCACTGTCTGGGTTTCCGAGAGCATAAAGCCTCGGCCAGACACTAGTTATGTGATCATCTGTTTGATATTCAGCGAGCTTAGCCGGACAGTGGATCCGTCTTCCTCGCAGGTTATGGCCCGCACCGGCTTTCCGGTGATTCTGATGATGGCACAGCGCCTTGCTGTTGCCATGTTCGGCTAAGTAGGACGTAGGAGGGGTTGAGCGCCCACTTGGGCGGTGGTGAATTGCCCTTACAGTATGGCCTTTTAGCTTGGCAGTGATGGCGGCACGCGTTGTGCTCGCCTTCGCTGCGCAGGAGATCAGTTTGTGACGGGTTATTTTATTTTACGAGAAGCATCGTCGCAGCGAGAGTTGATCTGTTTCGTGCGCCGCTGGCTCCGGCGAGGTCGTTCCACACGTCACTGATTTTGGCCGCTCTCATGGTATCGCTTACGACCTGTAAATTTTGATCTTTCGGCTGAGACTTCTACAAGCTGTCTGGCCGCTGTAAGCGTTCTTCCACCATCTCCCTGTTTAGCTCAGCCTTCTCCCCTGTCTTTCGCTATCATGGTTATCACAACGAACAACTTGACGCGGTCTCGCGTCCGTAGATTAGAGACTATTTTCGATGATGTGGGTGCGCAACATGCTGCGACTCCGCACACGCCGCAGCTGCCAGCTCCGACCACCGCAGCTGCGAGGGAAATTTTGGACAAATGTAAGCAGCTGGCTCGTGAGAATTTCGACAGGAAGGTTGCAAAAACCGTTGCCACGAAGATCCTTGGGGACAAATCAGAGCGCTTCGCTGGCACAGAGACCGACGCAGTTGACATTTTTTCACAATTAATGCATGAGCTGCGCACACAGTTTTTGTTACAGTCGCAGGCGTTTGCTCCCCTGTTTGAATTGACTGACATGGCGGTTGAGGCTAGGCATGAAGCGAATGAGTTGTTGCTCTCGGCTCTGACGTTTCTGGCTCGCCCTGGCTCACCTGCCCGTGACTGGCTTGAGGCCTCTGGGTCTGACGTTCCTGGAGATGGCAAGCGCGCTGCCCTTGAGGTGGTGCGCATGCTCCAGGAACGCTCAGAGCCCTTTGACTCTTTTGAGTTGCTGCTGGCGGTCCGCATCCCCAGCAGCAAAGATCCTGACCGTGGCATCCGCGAGTTCAATGGCCTGTTGCGGGACGTTCAGCGTTCCCACAACTTGCCAGAGGACGCGGTGAAACGGCAGTTTCTGAAGGCTCTCGGCAATTCGGCAATGTACCGTGACTTGGCTAATTCCTTGGCTCGGGCTGACCAGCGGCAAGGCGTGTCTCTTTTGACTATTCAGGCTCGTGTGCGGGAGCAGTTCCGCCACGGCCTGCAAGTCTCTGACACCCCTGTGTCTGCTCTGTCATTCGGCGATGGCGCGTCTGACCTGGCTGCGGCGTTATCCAGTCTGCAGAAGCAGCTGGAGCGCATGCAGCAGGACATTCGTGACCTGAAGCGGCAGAAGCGGGAAGGAGCGCCGCCTGCGGGCAAGCACCTTACCCGCTCTGCTGCCAAGCATCACCGTGCTGGTGTTAAACCACTTGGCACCGCTCCTCTTGTCTCATTTGACAAGAAGAGTGGTGCCTTCGTGCCCCACTGCAAGAATGCGGTGTGTGCACAAAGTGGTTTGAAGCACTGGCATGCTGAATGCCCCAACGGCGGTCTTCACTCTGCCCACTATTGTGGTGCAGTTGAAGACTACGAGGCTGACTGTATGGCTGTTCGTTTCCAGCGTTTCTATGACGCGGGGGATGAGCACGCCTTCGAGTCACTCTGCGCGATGGAGGGTCGCCCGGAGGTGTGCGAGCTGTCGGCGCATTCTTTTGTGCCGGCTGAGCCCACATCTCTTAAGCACTTTCAGGATGCAGCGGCTTCCGTTCAGGATGCGGCAGCTGACGAGGGCGTCGTGGCTCACTTTCCTCTGGCCACATTCCACTCGGATGCACGGGGTTCGATTCCGCCACCGCCTGCGGTTCGGGATTCCTCTGCACTCGTGGCTGGTGGTGTGCCTACGGCTCATGACCCACCAGTGGCTGTGCCTGGCTCTCTCGGCTTGCATGGTTCTATCCCATCGCTCCAGCTTGGCGGCTCTGCACCGGCTCCGCTGTTCGCTGGCATGACGATTGAGACTTCTGAAATTGGCTCTGAAGGCTCTGACAACGACCAAGGCTCTGACGATGGCTCTGACGGCGGACGGCAAGTGGCTTTTGACTCCTTCGGCACTCCTGACCAGGGCTCTGACAGGGGAGCATCGCCACTTGCGGCTCCGGTGTACCGTCCGCGGGCTCCGCCGAGCTTTCTCCGATGTGCGATGATGTCTTCGGTCCTCTGCTGCTCTCTGTTGGCCAGTGCTACGGCATCTCTGGTTGCCGTGGGCGGTGGTGACAGGGGCCTGGTTGAGCCCGGAGTCACCGTCCATCGGTCTACTGGAGGTTTCTTTGCTTCGGATCCGCCGCTTGGCTTTCTGGACATCCGTGATTGGCCGCCCGACGATCGAGTTCTGTTTTCATCTCTTTCTTCAAAGTTCACAACACCATGGGGATCTATTTATCAGAATTCTTCAGTGGATTTATTCTCTGCTGTGGAACCACCTTGCCCACTTGGGTCTGGTGGTGTTCAATCGGTGACAGACGATTTGCAATTCACTTCGGGACTCTTCTGTATTTGCATCCCGACCGCTGAACTCGGCTCCGCTGACCAGCCTCAAAGTGGCTGAGTTTCTTACAGTTCATCCTGGTAGCTTGATTAGCTTTAGCCCAGTAGTGGGATGACCGGGTCAAGACCCCGGCACCCAGCTAGAAGTGATCGGTTTCCACCGAAGTGAATGTTAGGTGTTTGTTTATTGTGACGTGGCTGTATACCCTGTACCTGCCTTGCTAGGTAGTCACACCCACGGGTGGTGTGCTGGACTTCGGGTTTAGGCTTAGTTATTATGGGCTCTGACTAGCCCCTAGCCTGACCCTGCTTCCGTTTCGTGTCCGTGACATCCTAGCACTGTACTGTACAGTAGTACAGTACAGTAGTACAGTCATTGTTACTGTCTGGGTTTCCGAGAGCATAAAGCTCCGGCCAGACACAAGTTATGTGATTATTCAGTTTCATGCTTAGCAAGCTTAGCCGGACAGCGTATCTGTCTTCCTCGCAACATATCTCTCTCTCTCTCTCTCTCTCTCGCTCTTGTTTCCTCAGGTTCGTAGCCCACGCACCTTCAGTGTTGGCTTGTTTTTTCTCTGGTCCGCTTCGCGCGCCCTGCGACTCTAACCGACATCTTCCCACGACATTCATGGGGAGACAGACTTTCGCCCCCCCCATAAAATGGGGGTGACTGTCTCTTCCTGTTTCACCCCTCGCCGTGTAGTGTCACTTGCACCTTGCATGCCGTCAGTTCCGTCCGATAATAAAACACCTAAGTTATTTTATTCTATCATCTTAGACTGTGATATGCTGAGTGGCCTCTGCCTCCCACTCGTTGTTTCTTGCCGGGTTGGCCTATATATATCCACCCTTTGTGTATATGTATTTCGGCCTTCCCGTCAGGTTATGGGCTTGACCACTTGGTAGTGGTCGCTCATCATTCTCGCCTTCTCTGATCCCGCGACCACCTTGCTTGCGGTACGCAACGTCGCCCCTCGCGTCGTTGATCTTCATTTGAGCACCCTTGTCCTCTACGCCTCCATCTTGACCTCGTGTGCCGCATCGACACCGAGAATTTCGTCGAGCACCCTGTCCTCGACCCAACATCTACGCGAGCACCTTTGTCCTCGACGATTTTACTTTGCGCTCTGGCCAGCATCACCTCAACTGCAGCAAAATTGGCTTATCGCACGACGTTTTTGACGTGACCTGTCAGGGTCATGACCGATGACATATGTGTCATACATGTCATACGTGTCATACCTGTCAGACATGTCATACCATGTCATGTCATACATTATGACAGTCGGTCGCGTCATATATATTTATGACAGTCGACAGTATGGTCGACCATGGCTGTACAGGTCGAGTCGCGTCATATATTTATGACAGTCGTCCCTACGTTTCTGGACGCGTGCAATACATCGTATTGAACACATATTGCAGGCATATTGCACGCGTATTGACAATAAATGTTCAATACAATAAAAAATGTTACAATATGTGTGCAATATGCCTGCAAGCGCTCCAACATGTGTGCAACATAGTATTAGAATGAGCCCTCACGTATTGGAGACATATTGAAGTTCTGATGTAGAGAGTTATTTCAATATGCCTTCAACATATGTGTAGTATAGGGTTGGAGACATGCACCATGCATGTCGCAAACACTATGAAGGCATGTTGCAGACATATTGCCTACATATTGTATACATATTGTATACATATTGTAAGTCAACATTCAATATGTTGGATACACACTGCGGACCTACTGCATACGTATTGAACATGTAAATTCAATATGTTGTATATATATTGTGGACCTATTGAATATGTATTGAAACGGAACATTCAGTATGTTGGATACATACTGCGGACATATTGCATACGTATTGAACATGTAAATTCAATATGTTGTATATATATTGTGGACCTATTGAATATGTATTGAAACGGTACATTTAGTATATTGGATACATACTGCGGACCTATTGCACACATATTGAACATGAAAATTCAATATGCTGTATATATATTGCGGACATATTGCATATGTATTGAAACGGTACATTTATTATGTTGGATACATACTGCGGACCTATTGCATACGTATTGAACATGTAAATTCAATATGCTGCATATATATTGCGGACATATTGCATATGTATTGAAACGGAACATTCAGTATGTTGGATACATACTGCGGACCTATTGCATACGTATTGAACATGCAAATTCAATATGCTGTATATATACTGTGGACATATTGCATATGTATTGAAATAAAAGTTGCCTATATTGGATATATACTGAAGACCTATTGCATGCATATTGCACAGACATATTCAACATGCTGCAAGTATGCTGTGGACCTATTGCATATGTCAACGAGAGGCATATTGAACACAATTAATATTGAATACAATTACAAATTGTCAAATTTGTTTCACAAATGCTCCCCCTGCCGTACGTAGGCTACGTCCACTACAAGGTTTTTTATTTTTGTTCTTCCCTCGCGCATGAAGGCCTTCTGCAAGAGGAGGGACGCCTCCGAGCCGGGATTCCCCACTCGGTGGCTAGCGTCCATCCCTTCCGGGAGGCGCTTGTCCACCTCCTTCATGATGTAGGAGATGGCGCTGCGGACATATGCATATGGCTTCTCTTTGCAAAGCATCTTCATGTCGAGGATATCAGTTACCTGCAGCCCCACCAAACGAAATACATGTGTCAAATATTGGAAATATAGTACAGTACTATTACAGTACTATTACAGTACTATTACAGTACTATAACAGACATATTGTACACATATTGTGCACATATTGAAAGGGTTGGTGCGCACCTTGATACCGATGAGCCCCTCGGTGAGGGGGAAATCGGGGCCGTCCATGATGTGGTTGGGGAGAATATCCCCAACCGCATTCGCCACCACCAACCCGGCGAACAGCCCGACGTTGGCCTTCAATCGGCCGGTGTTCGTCACGAGTCCGCCTTTGTCGGGACGGAGCGAACTCTTCATCGCTTCGTACTCCGTTTGAGCCCCCGCGTACACCACCACCTCTTTCCCCACCTTGAAGATGTCTTCAACATTGGGGGCTTCGGGCTTGGCAAGCTTGGCGGGCTTGGCCGGTGACGGGGCCGGTGACGCGGCCGCCTTGGCCTTGCCCTTTGCGGATGCGGAGGCGGGGCCCTCCGAGGCCTTGGCCTTGCCCTTTGCGGATGCGGATGCGGAGGCGGGTGCTTTTTTGGCCTTGGCCTCCACCTCCTTTTTCTTGGCATCCGCCTCCAGGCGGTCAGCCTCCTCCTCGTCGTCCTTGTCGGGGGCGTTGTGGTCGTAGAGATAGGCGACTGCAAACAAAAAATGCTATCAACCGTAAGTTTTATGTCGTATGTGTACAGTATGTTACAGGTATGTTACAGGTATGTTGCAGGTATACTACATACATATTGCAGGCATATTGTTGCCCTACCTTTCAGAAAGGTGCACAAGTATGCTGAGTATGCTCAAGGTGTGCTGTGGCATGCTTCACATATACTGCGAGCGTGTGTCAAGTGTATTAGAGGGTGGGAACGTACCCAGCCGCTGTCTTGCCTCCCCTTGCAAGCACTCCACCTTGCTGTTAGGCCCCTCCTCCAATTCGAATTCGGGGAGGGCTTTGAGCACCTCCATCTTCTTGGCGATTTGCCGCACCGGGCATGTGGTAGGGACCCCCTCCTCCATACACGTGGTGTACGGATGTAGCTTTTGGGGGTCCACCCACGTACACATTCCGGTTTTCGTGTCGGTGGCCCACCGGCCGATCTTCCAAATATATCGGTTGTTGTTCACGATCGAACGGGCTTTCGCCCGCACGAAGGAGTTAGTGGGCGCGGTCGCCCACTTGCAGCGGTTTTGTACCGCGGTGACGTACTTCGACACCGCGGACTCTTGCTTCGGCACGTGAAGTAGGGGCTCAAGACGCCCGTCCTTCACGCGCAATTCTGCAAGTAATTCTCCCCAAACCCTTCCCAAATCAATATTTTTTCATGCAACGAAGGAACCAAGTTAAGTAAACGAAGCCGCATGCTTAGTACGTACCAAACTCCTCGTGACATGCTTTAATTAGTTGAGCTTCGAACGCGCTTCGAGCCCCCTTGCGCCTTTTTTTGCTCCCTTCCCCCCCTCCCTCCTCATCGTCCTCGTCGTCTTCCTTCGCCCTTTTCTTGCCTTTGTCGAGGAAAGCCAATGGGGTTTCCTCGATCCCTTTGGGCTCGCTAGGTGTCCCCTTTGCCCTCACCTTCGCAACGTAGTCAACGAAGCCCTCGTGCGTATGCTCAACGCCAAACAGCTCGCAGCTTTCTACATACTCAGCGTGCAACTCTTTGACTGACATTTTTCTTACACCTCTGCTGGCTTTTCTTACACCTCTGCTGGCTTTGTTTACACCTCTGCTGGCTGGTGCTGGAACGTGCTGGAAGGGCGGCTGCTGGAACGTCAACGTGCTTCCAGGAGGCCTTCCGTACGCGATGGGTGTCGTGCACACATGTTGGCCGCATGTATCGGGCGCATTGCACCTGCGACGACCGACCGTTAGGAAATGCATTTGAAATTTCGTCCATCGTGCATCTCGTCAATCATGCATCGTGCATCTCGTGCATCGTGCAGCTCTTTTTCTTTTTTTTTTGGGGGGGGAACGTCTAACCCGATTTTTCATTTGTGTTCATTACTGTACTGTAACCCAGTACGCAACATCTTTTCAATCACGTTGTCACAATGGTCTAGTGGTTGGCCGTCGGTCTTCAAAGCCTGCGGTAGTGGGTTCGAGTCCCACTGGAGGTATACACCTTGTCTGCGAGGAGTTGAGCTCCTCCTCGCTGGCGAAGTGTACCACCTCCATCTAAAGGTCAATGACAACCTTTTTTATCCAGGCCATCTCAGGGGTCATTTTGGGGGTACTTCTTGAGTTACGAATTCGGCCGTTCGATTCACGAACGAGGGGTGCAGATTCTCCTAAAAATTAAAATTCCAAAATTGTTTCCCCGAAAATCGTTCAATCTGTTCAATACTACTGCAATACGTGAGGGCTCATTCTAATACGTTAGCGATTGCAGGCGTATTGAAATGGCGTATTGGAGATGGGTCGAAAAAGTGCCAAGTCAGTTTTGCGAAGATCCGTCTGACGTGGCACTGGCAAAGCTGACATCAGCAGTTTTCAATACATCTCCAATACGCCATTTCAATACGCCTGCAATCGCTAACGTATTAGAATGAGCCCTCACGTATTGAAGTAGTATTGAACAGATTCTCCTCTAAAAAGTTTTTTAAATTTTTGTAAAGGTCAATATGCGTGCAACCGCGTGCAACCGCCTGCAGAGCTCAAGGCAGGGATCACTTCAATACGTGAGGGCTCACTTCAATACGTGAGGGCTCACTTCAATACGTGAGGGCTCAAGACCTTGAGCCCTGCCTTTAGCCCCCCCCTTTCAGTATGCTGCGGAAGTGTTGAAGTGAGCCCTAAAAAAGTTGAAAAAACATGTTCTTCAATTCTGGTGAGACTTGTTATATGGACTCAGGAGCTATATTTTGCGACATAGCTTGTGTGCGTTTTTTGTGGGGGGTGTCCGAAAACCTACTTTTGGGTTATTGCTTTACTTGAAAGTTCCTTCAGCATATCGTCAATATGTCCGCAGTATATGTCCAACATATTACAGCATAGTTGCAGTACATTTTCGAAGGGTGATGGGCGTGGTAAAGGGGACTTCAATGCAGTATGGTCCGAGGAGATCAAATTGTTCATGGTGAAAAGCGACCTCGCCATGAACGATCCCCTCAATCATCATCACCAAGTGATGCGGAGCGACATCGGACCGGCTTGCCTTCGGCTAGAGCCGCCGCCCTCGTCCAAGGGAAGGCGGCCCCCCCCGTACAACAATCTTCGTTAGCCAAGCGCGCGATGAGAAATCCCGCGCAAGGCGGGTGCTTAGCCGATCGAGAGCCGATCAAACCTTCCAATGCTCAGGAGGGTACATCGCTCAAACCCCCTCCCAATATCAAGCTCATATTCCCGGAAGGTTGGAGTACCGCGGAAGGCTTCCGCGACCCGGAGTATGAAACGATTACGAAGAAGGAACGCCTTTTGGCGTGGATTGCGCCTCCACATCTTCCAATATCTACGAGGGAACTGGAGTTGTCCGCGAGGTAGCACCCTTTCTCTTTCTTCTCGACGTTGAGGTTGTGTCTTTCTTGCTTCACAGGACTCTTTGCTACATGTATGCAACATGGTTACCATATGTTGCATACATATTGAGATTATATTGTAGGGATCCTGGAACACATTGCAAGAAAGTCGATGCGCACTATGTGGAAGTGGACACGGTATGGCATCATAAGTGGCTGCCAACGCGACTGCTCCCGCACGATTTCTCCAGATTGGCGCACGATTTATCTCCAGACAATACCGCGTGGCCGACTTGGTTACCACCTTCCGACATCTTGGAGCTAGAACCGGCAACGGTAACCTTTAAGGGGAAATCGTTTCGACTTGTTCCACCGGTGCCTAATTGCTTGCAACGGATTGTCGAAAGGATTCGTGGCATGCAAGAGGCAAGGTAAGGGACTCTCGTGGGGCATGATTTCCCTCCCACCATTCATCACGTGGCTCGCTGCAATAGTGCTGCAGTACGCTATCGTGATGTTGCAGCATGTTGATGGGATGTTGAACACATGTTGGGACGATATTGTGCAGAGATGCGGGCGAGGCGCCCCCCGAGGCGCACGAGGCCCAAATCAAGGAGTCCCCCCCGCCGCCCAACGCTGAGGCACCCACGAGCCCTCCACTAGCCGGCGGGAGTGCAAGGTAAGGGACTCTCGTGGGGCATGATTTCCCTCCCACCATTCCTCACGTGGCTCGCTGCAATAATGCTGCAGCACGCTATCGTGATGGTTGCAGCATGTTGATGGGATGTTGAAAACATGTTGGGACGATATTGTGCAGAGATGCGGGCGAGGCGCCCCCCGAGGCGCACGAGGCCCAAAGCAAGGAGACCCCCCCGCCGCCCAATGCTGAGGCACCCACGAGCCCTCCACTAGCCGGCGGGAGTGCAAGGTAAGGGACTCTCGTGGGGCATGGTTTCCCTCCCACCATTCCTCACGTGGCTCGCTGCAATAGTGCTGCAGCACGCTATCGTGATGGTTGCAGCATGTTGATGGGATGTTGAACACATGTTGGGACGATATTGTGCAGAGATGCGGGCGAGGCGCCCCCCGAGGCGCACGAGGCCCAAAGCAAGGAGTCCCCCCCGCCGCCCAATGCTGAGGCACCCACGAGCCCTCCACTAGCCGGCGGGAGTGCAAGGTAAGGGACTCTCGTGGGGCATGGTTTCCCTCCCACCATTCCTCACGTGGCTCGCTGCAATAGTGCTGCAGTACGCTATCGTGATGGTTGCAGCATGTTGATGGGATGTTGAACACATGTTGGGACGATATTGTGCAGAGATGCGGGCGAGGCGCCCCCCGAGGCGCACGAGGCCCAAAGCAAGGAGTCCCCCCCCGCCGCCCAATGCTGAGGCACCCACGAGCCCTCCACTAGCCGGCGGGAGTGCAAGGTAAGGGACTCTCGTGGGGCATGGTTTCCCTCCCACCATTCCTCACGTGGCTCGCTGCAATAGTGCTGCAGCACGCTATCGTGATGGTTGCAGCATGTTGATGGGATGTTGAACACATGTTGGGACGATATTGTGCAGAGATGCGGGCGAGGCGCCCCCCGAGGCGCACGAGGCCCAAAGCAAGGAGTCCCCCCCGCCGCCCAATGCTGAGGCACCCACGAGCCCTCCACTAGCCGGCGGGAGTGCAAGGTAAGGGACTCTCGTGGGGCATGATTTCCCTCCCACCATTCATCACGTGGCTCGCTGCAATAGTGCTGCAGTACGCTATCGTGATGGTTGCAGCATGTTGATGGGATGTTGAACACATGTTGGGACGATATTGTGCAGAGATGCGGGCGAGGCGCCCCCCGAGGCGCACGAGGCCCAAAGCAAGGAGTCCCCCCCGCCGCCCAATGCTGAGGCACCCACGAGCCCTCCACTAGCCGGCGGGAGTGCAAGGTAAGGGACTCTCGTGGGGCATGATTTCCCTCCCACCATTCATCACGTGGCTCGCTGCAATAGTGCTGCAGTACGCTATCGTGATGGTTGCAGCATGTTGATGGGATGTTGAACACATGTTGGGACGATATTGTGCAGAGATGCGGGCGAGGCGCCCCCCGAGGCGTACGAGGCGCACGAGGGGCATGCTTTAGATGGGACCATTGGAAGTAGCATGCCTGACTTGCGGGCATCCTCAATGTCGACTAGTGCATCGTCCATATCGAAGAGCTTTTCCAGGTGATACATCTCATCATGTTTCCTTGCCTACTTGCTTTCGCCGTAACTATGCTGCAGCACGCTATCGTGATGGTTGCAGCATGTTGATGGGATGTTGGAAACATGTTGGGACGATATTGTGCAGAGATGCGGGCGAGGCGCCCCCCGAGGCGCACGAGGCGGCAAATTCAGCTGGTTTAGACGACGGCAGGTACTATTTCGGGATTTCTGGATTCATTGATGTAGTCACTGTTGACGCGGAACGTAGTCCTCACCAATTTCCACTTGACGTTACCCCCGAGGGAGACAACCTACCATCGAATGCGGATGAAGCCTACGACTTCTTCGAAGCTCATCAAGCAATTTTGACACCGATCCGTATGGAAACTGTTGTCTACCTAGTACACGATGGCAACTTCGAGGCGACTACATACGGCTCGCTGCTGCCCGACGACTCTCAACTCGATAATCCTACACGAGACAATGTGCGGGAGGTTCGGTGCCTTGGGCGACATTGGAGGAGCGTTTCGACAATAAATGATTGGCCAGATTTGATCCGTGCGGTTGGAGTTTGGTCTTTAATTGCAGTTACCACGGATGCCATGGCTGCCGAGATGGAAGTAGAGCCCATGAGGTATGTACGAATATTTAGGCACCTCAACTTGCATACTGATTTTTCATGATATAATATGTTGCAATATATCAGAAACCGTTGCCGGTATATTGAATATGTATGGGAGATATACTGCGGTGGGCGAAGCAGATCTCCGGTGGAAGAGCCAGCTGAGGCGAAGGACACGGAGATGGGTGAGGTGAAGAACACGGCGGGCGAAGCCGATCCTTGGCTCTCGCTCCATGCAATGCATCGTCGAAATGTGGGCTCGGTAACATTGGAGCGAGGGCGGTTTATATGTGATTGTGCCATGTGCTACGGCGGAGTTGTACTAAAGGTGTTGAGCAAGGCCACCCGCACACGACATCGGAAACTCCACGGGCAGATCCAGCCACCCGCACCGGACCCTGAAGAAATCGATGCTGTAGTTTGTGGCAACCGCGGCGAAACCTTAAGGTACTCTACGCCCTTTCTCTCCCATGAATGATTGGGCAAGCTTGCGTGACAACACATTCGCAATATGTTGACAACGTATTGAAGATGCATTGCAACTCTCCTACAGACATACGGATGTGGACGTCACGATGGATGACAAGGAGGGCGAACATGCTGAGGAAGCCGGGAGGACAAGCGCAGAAGACGAGGTGGTACACGCACAACAGGACGTGGAAGCCAAGGATGTGTCGAGTCAAGGCGGCGAGGCCGGAGTTCCCGACGACGAGGATGGCGATGCGCCTAAGACCGAGGATGCCGATGGTGAGACCAAGGATGGCGGTGGGGAGGATTTGGGGTTCGATGAAGAAGACGACGGAGATGCCGTCCACTCCGTTAAAGCAGCGATTGCTACACAATTGGAAAGTATTGTGAATGCTGCAAAGGAGCTTTTCGGAGGGGAGACGGTAAGAACGCGTTATTATGCCAAATATCGTGCAGTGAACTGCACGTGCAATATGTAGTATGCATATCTCCTACATATTGACAATGTATTGCAGTATATTGCATATGTATTGACAACCACTGAAATTGCGATGTGTACGCAGGACCACAACGTGCGGCGATCAACTAAGCTCCTCGCGGATCTTCTGGAATGGAACTTGGAGGAAAACTTGACCCAAAAATCGTTTTCCTCGTTGTGTGAGATCCTACTTCACAACTTTGATGAGCTTCGCGAAACCCATTTCCCCTTGACGTTCGCTAAAGCTATGGGTACTTTCGACGCTTTTAGTACGCCGTACCAACGAGTGGACATGTGCGTCAATGGATGTTGTTTGTACGAGAAGGAGTTGGAGAACGCGGATCATTGTCCACACTGTAAAGAATGCCGGTGGCAAAGCTTTGGAGCGGCGGAGGAGGATGGCACTCCGGAGGATGGCACTCCGAAGAAGCCGCGATTGCAATTCCTTTGGTGGCCCTTGAAGGAAATTTTCCGGAGGCTATTCCATTCACCTGAAGTTGCTGAGCTCATGCGGGCGCATGGCCGTCATACGTCTCCTGAAAGTGGACGCAAAGACACAATTTGGGGTAAGAGCCCAGCACGCGTCTATGATCCCAATGCTTGTGATAGGATCTGCAAAGGGCATATCTGCAATACACTTAACGTATGTCTTTGACATATTGCAGATGTACACATACAGTTGTATGTATACCGCGGTGAGTTGTATTTTGTCCGGAGTGTGCAGACGGAGATGCGTGGAAAGAGAAGAAGGCGCGGTACCCAGAGTTTTTCCAGGAGTTGCGGAATATAATCATCCTGTTCTGCGCGGATGGGGCTTCCGTATGGAAAAACAAGGCGGGCGTGTTTCCCATGTATTTCCAAATCTTGAACTTGCCGCCGGAGATACGCTCCAAGTACGAGTACCTTGAGGTCTACGGTATTCTTAATGGCATCCATCCCGCCGATACGACTCTTTTGTACGACAAGCTGGTCGACGAGTTGGAGGAGTTGTGGGAGACGGGCTGCGGAGTTTGGGACGCCTTTTCCGAGGAGTATGTTCGTGTACGGTGCATGCTACTCGGGGTGATCATGGATTACAAAGGCTTGGTCGATGCCGGGAAGCGAATGGATGTAAACGCCTACAAGTGTTGCATGTTGTGCCGTACGAAAGGATGTCACAGTCCAGCGCTGGGAAGAATCTTCTACGCATTCTTCAAGCAACATCCTCCTGGTACGCTCTCATCGCTATGCCACCCAGTTTGATTGTTTGCAGCATGTTTGCAACATGCATCAACATGCCTGCAACATACCACAGATATGTTGTATTACTTGTGCACGTGCCATGCAGGGCCGCCGGAGAACTACACGCATGAGTTTGTCAAGCGAATGGGCGAAATACACGAGGCACTTTCCAAATCAGGTTGGTCGAAAGCGGACATGGCGGAACGTTTCTCGGCCACCGGATTCAAGTTGCCCGCCGCATTCGCAAGGTTGTCGTACTTTAACTTGGCGTTGGATTGGCTCTATGATCCTATGCACGAAATCATGAACTTGGGAAACAGGCTTGCAACAACGCTGCTTGGGCTGGATTTCAACGAGGCCGCGCGCAACTTTGCCGAGGAGGAGGGCCTGCACCCAGAATGGGGGCAAACGGAGTGGGTGCAGAATTCGAAAGGTGAGTTTTGTATTAGTGCAACATTTCTGTAATTGTGTTCAATATGTCATACATGTGTTGACGGTATACGGCAACACGGACAGGGGAACCGCATGAGGTGTACAAAATGACAAACGGTCCATGGGGGATCCCGCCGCGTCCGAAGGCTTCGACCACCTTACGTTCTCGGGAAACAGCACTCGCTTTCTTGAAGGAGTTGCGGGGAGTCACCCGGTGGGGCGATGGGCATAAGCATTTGTTGCGCACCTCAACCGCCTCCAACGGCGCAAAATACGCAAAGCACCTCAAGGCGCATGCGGCTTTGAAGGCTTTCGAGTCCAAGTTGTTGGCGGTATTGTCCTCTTGGCCTCGCGATGATGGTGAAGTCGACAATGCGCTGCAGGACATTGTGTCCAAACTGACTATCATCATACGGGAATGCACTGCGCATTCCATAGAACCTCGGGTACGTATTCAATGTTGGTGTGATATGAGTTCCACATGTCACAGGTATGTTGAATATATGTTACAAACGTATTGATTCGTACGTGCAGGATATGGAGTATTTGAGAGAGCAGACCAGACTTTTCTTTGAGGACTTGGAAGCGAATGGTCCTCCACAGTGGCTTGCAATCAACACCCATAAAATCTGGCACTGGGCCGATCTGCTCCTGCGATTCGGACCTGTGCGTGAATGGTGGATGTATGCCTTCGAGTCCATGAATGGCAAGCTAGCTAGGTGGGTGAAGAACAATGCGTTCCCCGTGGCAAGCATCATGAACGGCTATCTAAGGTTGAAAACCTTGCGCTCCCTACGAGGCATCCTGACCATGCTTTTGAACCGAGAAAGAGCTACTGCCGGCCGTGTCCCGCGGGCTTTGATGGCGGGCCCCGCTCCCGGCATCGTGGTCACTACCTTCGGGGAGAAGGGCAAGCCATTGGAGCTAACGTCCTTGGAGATTGACCAACTGACCCGCTGGATGCGAGCGAGTATTCCCGCTTACCGAAAGCTTTTTCAACAACATGCTGAGTACGACCTGTTCCGGCGGAGGTGCAACCTGCAAGCTCGCACGCATGTACTATCTGTAGTATACCTGCAACATATTGTCAACTTGTTTCTGTATGTTTATCATATATTGTAAGTATACTAAGAATATGTTGTCATCACAGGGAGAATGCCGCGCGCTCTAAACAAGCACTGCGGTACCGACAAGAGGTGGGTGTTGTGCCCGCGATCGCGTTCGGTCCATTGGAGGACCCTGAAGGATGGCTTGGTCGTCAATACACGGCTTACGAGAAGTCGCTCATGATGGGTCCCGAACCCATGTGTTCCAAGTACAACAAGGTGAACATCGGCGGTGTCTTCTATCGCACTAGAGACGGGGACAAAGGGAAAGTGACAACCCAGTGTTTCGTCCGCGCATCCTTCCCCAAGAATGATGCCGATGCCGATGACGAGTGGGAGGACAGGTACGACCTCAACCACCAGTTTGCATGCTTCTTTGCCTTTTCGTATATCTCTGCAACATATATGCAATACGTCCCCAACATATTGAGGGTATGTTGTACGTATATTACAAAAACATTGAACATTTCGTGCGCAGGTATGGTATCATCAACGCCATTCTGCGGGTTAGCATTGGCGGTGTGCTCTACACTTTTTTAAAGTGTGATTGGCTACCCGTGCCCACGGAAGCTCAGATCGCAAGCTTCAAGCTGAAGAACTCCATCCTCGGCGTGGACAAGGTGTCCAAGGCTTACTACACCTTCAACCCATGGGACACCTCCAAGTACACTATGGACAACCGAGAGCCCTACCTACTGGCCAATCAAGTCCAAGCGCAAGTAGTGATAGTCAAACACCCCTGCATGGATTCAGCGGTGATACTTGATACGAGCGACCGCAATATGGAGAAACTTGCACTCGTTGATAGGCCCGTAGGTAGTGATGGTCACTTTGACACATGCGGGAAGTGTAGAGTCGGTGGCGAGCTCCTTCTGTGTGAGAGGGCAGGCTGCAAAGAGGCTATGCACGTGCGATGCGCAGGGCTCACCGACATCCCCACTGGAATGTGGTACTGCAGAAAGTGTGATGACGCATAGTAGTGCCTCTGTACACATTTGATATACCTGTAATATACCAGATACGTATTGCGGACATATTGTAAGTATTATGCAATATGTGAGCAGCAGGGGGGTCTTACCCCTTTACCCCATGCAGTCATGTGTTGCATAATTCACTCTGATTGTAGACATATTGCACATGTACTAAAGATATTCTGCATGAGGGAATGTTTCAATATGTGTTCAACACATATATTGCAAACGTGTTGAATGATTCATCTGATTGTAGACATATTGCACATGTACTAAAGATATTCTGCATGAGGGAATGTTTCAATATGTGTTCAACACATATATTGCAAACGTGTTGAATGATTCATCTGATTGTAGACATATTGCACATGTATTGAACGATTCCTTATGCGTGAATGTTTCAACATGTGTTCAACACATGTTCAGTACGTGTGTTGCAGGCGGTTGCAGACATATTGAACACCCCTCCAATCGTTTTGCCTTATTTCAATACATCGGGGCCCCAATTCAAAAAGCCCCCCAGAACCGACTTCTGCGATACGCGTCCAAATGCCGTGAAAACTTGTCCCCATAACGCTAGACCCTTCCTTAGATGATACCAAGTGCTAGTGGGTGAGTCTGACACCATTTGGGTGCCCATGCTAGCATACTCATTTTCGCTGTGTCCAGGCTGATCGCGGTTCAATAGTTTGGCCAATATGTTACACGTGTATTGGAATGTCCAGATATTAGCATACCGTCTCCAATATGCCTCCAATATGTCTCCAATACGTGTTCAACACGTGTATTGAACCCGCCCAGAAACGTAGGGCGTCAGTACGGTCGACGATGACTGTACATGTCGCCAGATGATAATGTCATATCATCAGGCATCCCTGTCATCGAGAGTTCGTATGTCGAACTCGAAGATGGCAAAGCAAAGATACATCTTGAAAACAAACAAGAACCATCTTGGCTTTCAGCATGCGCGGAACTCGCATGCGCAGCATGAACGAACTAGTCGTTATTACCATGCTGGTCGTTCAACCTACGTCTCGGGTTCACAACCCAATGGCGGTACCATCTAAGATGATGGGAGACGTTAGGTACAAAAGTGAGGAAGCGTTGTGCTTCAGCAGATCTTCTTACAGAGACTGCACTCACAAACCCGCTCATCCGTACACTTGCATTGCTGTTCAAACTTTGCAGTGTTTATTTTGTATATTGATAATATATTCACGGCTCTTGTTTACATAGCCGTATCAGATGGTATTCTAAAAGTCGTCAAGGCACGATACTCGAGAACTCAAGTGGGTGCAGCGATAGACGTAGTATATTTGATATTGTTCGCTGGTTTGCAGGTGGGCGCATATCGACAGCGCTCGCATAATATTGAATATCTGCAGGGCGAATAATATACACTCGCATATCGACAGCGCAGAGATAGCGCGAGGAGATTTCTCGCAGCATAAACGCGGAAACAGCTGATCGCACACATACGCGATAAGGTGTGCGCAGGGCATACATCGACGCAGCAATGAAACGTATTCGCATAAATGGTTCGCAAATGTATGCATGTTCGCAGATGCGACAATTCATCGGCGAAATCGTTTTCGCGTGGAAAATCATCAGCGCAGTATCACGATTTTCATGATTGCACTAAATTGCTTCGTACATGTTGATGCGCGATGGTCACTAATTCACAGATGGCAGCATGCGTGATGGTCGCATATTTCTACAGAAGTCAATCGCAGCATGCGCGCGCTTGTATGAATCACCTTCAAAAATTGTCCAGAATGATATATTACATAGTTGTCATCGGCAGAATTTTGATTTGTATACATGTCAGCGCTCGCATTCGTATGCGACGTACATCAGTGATTTTTGCAATGCAATTCCTTCGCACTGTTTACAATGTCAGCGCGTACAATGATTTATGGCCTGTCAGCACGATATACGTTCTTCATGATTTCGTCACATGCGAAGAACGTTCGATTTTAGCGCGTACAATTTTTGATGTGTTTACATGCAGTAAGAAGCACATATGTATAAGCTCGTCGAAATCATATGCAGAATGACTGTATATATGATCGTTATGCTTTGGATACATTACCACTATGTTGCTGTAAAAGTATCATTATCATACTGCAGCAAATTCCAAAGTGTTCTGATGGCTGCACAAATACTTTAATCATCAGCATCATTCTATTTAGCATCACAATGATCTGTTCACAACATGTGTGTGCGAATCAGCACACACACACATGCACTTATTTCACTTACAGCAATCATCAACATGCAGTGCATACACTTTTATACTATGCACATATCTTATGCTGAATGATTGCATTGATTGTGAATTGTACATGCTTTATTATACTGAACAGCTTGATCACGATAACAGCTGTAGTACATAGAGCATAAGCATATTGCAGTGAATGCTAGTCTATATTCGAATCCATGTAGCAAAGGGTGCCTGAAAGTGATCTTAACACCATAATTAGTTTGTCATGCCTGGTGGAGCCGAGATGCTCTCCAGATCACATGTACATTCTATGGTGGATCACTGGATGGAATGCTCACCTGAGCTTCATGTAAAATCTATCAGCAACTCATTTTGTAATGAGATTAGCATGGAATTACAATGATCCCTAAACTTGATATATATCATGTTAGATGTAATCAGTACATGGTATGCTGATTGTCTTGCATGATAAATTGTCTAGGATATTGTGATATCCAGAACATATTCTGCAGAGTGTGTACAAGTAAACACACACACACACACTGACATAAGTACTAATCAGCAGTACTACACACTGCACATACACTAGCATTCATTATACATGTTAAAATTCACTGACTCAGAGTGAATAGATCAACTATATTGTACATGGTAATATAGATACCACTTCCAAACACATGTGCGTGGAAAGTGTCAATGATGGCGATACATAAGGGAACAGGATAAGATAACATGCTGTAGGGCTGGATGGAGAATATCTCCAGACCCGAAGGCATTATACAGTGTTCATAATGCAGCTGGTAACTGCTGAACACTGTCCATACCTTTACTATCGCTGGAGCAACTACGACAACTACGTTGCATATTGACAGCTGAATCAGACTTGATCAGATCAATTGCATGCAACACACAGATCAGTATTACATGATATCTGACAATAGTGTTAAGGACAACCACACACATATAAATGTGCTGAGTCAAGTTGCTGTGATTGTATCCAGCAAAGTCCAGATTTGTTCTAAATGAGATATATCACTTTGATAAATCTTAAGAGCACAGACCTATGCTCAAAACAAATCATAGGTTGAGAAATATCACTAAAGTGGGTGTATCCACTTAAGTTGATTAATCTATACATAATCAGATAAGTACATTTGCTGTGCATGGGTTTAAATCAGTAAAACCCATAATGCTGTCAACCATAAATGTTGATATACAGCACAACTCACTTATTTGCTATGAAAATTTGTCATATGCAAAAGTGAAGTTCCTTACAGTAATTCTGTACTTACATTCCACATATACACTGAGATATATCACTAAAGCAATATTTCAGATAGCTGAAAAAGCTGTAAAATGGGTAAAAATGCTCCACGTTTAATTTCAAAATGAAAAATGTGTGCCCATTTTATTTAAAATTATGATTTTATACCTATTAAGGTATCAGGAAATCATAATGACACATGTCATATCTGTGTGACACCCTAAATATTAGGTGTTGAATATATAGGGGTAACGCTATTGCTGTAACGATAAATCGCTCAAAATGCTGTACGTAAAACACATTTTGAAAATTTCGGATTGATTTTTTTTGCTGAAATGAATGTTTATATATCAAATAACAATCCCTGATTTATGCAGCATGTGTAACGCCCTGTAACAACCCTAAAATTAAATGTGTGTAACAAAGGTGTAACGTACCCTCTGAAAACCACCTTACATTTATTCAGGTATTAGATGCAGTTTTGCTTAAAAACCTTTGCAAAAAAATTATACTGCTTATTTTTTTACCTATATTAGGGTTACAGATATCATGTAACACCCTAATCATATTATTGGGTGAAAGGGCCACTGTAACCAGATATGCCCTAAATGCCACCTATTTATTGGATACACTTTGTGTTTGGCAGATATATATCATGCTGTAATCAGCACGGACATGATTATATATCGGGCAACAACCCAAGAACTGTTGGGCAACAACCCTAGAACTGTATGAGCTGCTTCCTACAAGGTTTGCAAGCTATCAGCTATACGCTATGAAATATATAAACAACTGACTGCCTATATATTCACACTTCCTCAAAGGGGGAAGAAGGTGGATAGGATTACACACATATCCATTTTTATTCCGATCTGGTGATTTCTGATGGATTGCTTTTGATAAAATCACTGCATCCACAAGTAACGTTGAAATCTGTACAACGTTAAAATCCACCATCACTAACAAAGTATAAACTCGGATGGGAAATTATATCCCAATGACTATAAGTTGACTCTTGCTCAGCATTTACATTCTCGAGTAAGTTTGGAATGCTAAACTATATACATAACATATACCTGATACCATGCTTAAATTGCATATCCTGGATCAGAAGATGATAGTTATATAATGTATATATATATATCCCACCTGATACACTTTGGCACTAAAGCCGTACATAAGAGTGGGAAGGACAAGTGCATCGCTGAAGGACTGGTTGATATAGTCCCAGTACTGAAGGCAGAATGTGGCACCTGAATAACAGCTGATAACTGTTGGGAGACCACCATGCAAAACCTTCCAAGCGTAACTCCTTTGTCCTAAGATGCAAGTGAATTGTTCATAAATGTTGACATCACATAAAAGCATTCTGATAAAAACCCTATATATCCATGTGAGTTGTCATTACTACAAATGACATGGGTTTCGAATCGTCGAATGAGTATAACTCCGATGAATTCATTAGTACAGAATAGCTGTTGAGATTGTTCCTCCGGCTGGATTGCAATCATTTACAATCCCTGTACATTCCGGTGACAAAATATTGCACTGGACTGATCACCACGTTTGGTATAATCTGTGATATATAAGTCACCAGAGAAAGCATTGCAATCAACACAATGCTGTCTAGACTCACAAAAATGAGTAACATATATTCTCAGATGTAATAATTAGAGGCACAATGTGACCTACGCTAAAATCGCGTATGCTCGGGCACTGTATTGTGACTTGCGCTAAGATCGTGTATGCATGGACACAACATGACTCGTGCCAATGACGTGGACATATATATTTTATGCCACGACATTACATCTGAAATCAATAAATCACTCAGAGAGAAGGTGTTGACATCAGTATAGCACCATTATACATATAGTCATGAGGATTTTAAAGAAGACATAATCTCTCCGATATTGACAAACATGGTACATATATATGTATATATATCCATGCTCTCTGATCATATATTGATATCCCACAGCATACGATGATGGTAATAGCAAGCCACTTCGCCGCTGGAGGGTAGTGTTGTATATATACAGCACATGCTTGGGTACTATATGACCCACGCTGATGACGTGGATTCGGGCTGCATCCCAATAACTGCAATGCACCTTAGGTGCAATGGGCTGCAACCCGAGAACTGCTATCCAGCTTCATAGAAAGCTTCCACGTCATCACATAGAGGTCGGACCTCTGTTGTATTTAAACGGCGCTTGACAACCGCCTAGCAATACACTTCCTTGAGGGGGGAAGATGATAAGCTAGAAATACAACTAAAAACCAAATAAATAATAAATAATAAAGACAAATAATAAAACAAGTAAGTTGCATCATTGTTTTTGTTTTGGTAAGCCTGACTATATACAGTCAAACCATGCAGAACTCCATGAAAGTTGACACATACATCAGCCATGACATTCATATGAGCTTGATTTTGAAGACCTAGACATTGTATACATCTGGTCTAGCATGTATCCAGACTAGAATTGTATACTGACACGGTGCAAGCACTATAGCCTCTGCCACCGATGATCATTGAAAAAGGCAACCATTCTTGATACTTCATACATATCATCTGATTGGATCATTAAAGGTGTCAAGATTACTCAATGCAATATGCAGGCCACGGCCTGAGTACAACACCTAGAAAGGTCAAAGCCACTGAGCTGACCAATGCAGCATAAATGCTAGCTTCCTTGAAGGCTATACAATAAGCCTATTGCCCTTATGTCTTGATATGTATCCGTGTATTGGCATCTCTTTGAGGTAATTATGCCTACTGAATGAGCCATACCAACCATCTTGTCTTCATTGATCATTACATATCTGATCATATCGCCATTGAGCAATGCCTATTCTGTGAGATTATATATCACGAGGCATTTCATTAGTGCACATTAAACAATTGAAGTGCAACAAAGATCATCAGCTCTACATCATACCAAAAGGTTGAGTTATTGTCAATTGATTTTTCAGACACCATTTCTCAGAGGTCTATTCATCATGAAAGACAAAGTCTGTGCAATCATGGCTATTCAGCCTCCGACATAGCTAACATAGCTATTTAGCTTATGACCCAACCGTTGTTAAGCAGCCTCCACGCCATATGGCTGAAAAATGGCAAGCAATCTCTTCGGTCATTCTTGGGCATAGAGCAATCAAGCACAGCCAATCCAGGATGTTTATCCCGAAATTCTCCAAGAGTTATTCATGTTTTCCATGTGTCATATGAAAACAGCTAATATACCGCCCTATGATGGGAGTCATCTCCTTCAGCGAGGGGAAGTGGTTATGCTGTAAAGTTGACCAATCTGATCATCATAAAAGTGACAGATTTGAGAAAATCGATTGAAACTTGTATTGAAAATGACTATTCCTTACAATAAGGTATTGCACCTAAGGGAATAAGGGTTTCATCGTCTGAAATAGGAAAAGACTTTTACATTGACTCTAGTTCCTGAATCCAGAATCGCATAGAAAATATGTTCTTTCCTGTGCATATAGAAAGTACATTAGATTCAGATTCTGAGCATACAAGTGGACTTGAATGCACTCGGGTTTGTACTGAGTTGCAATTGTCCAAAGTTTTTATTCTGACATCATTATATATTTTTGGAATAGCATACAATGGTATAAACCATCCACATATAGATTGACATCATACTTGTGGTTTCATATCATTTTGGCACATAAGACACACATGCTTCATTGAGGAATTATGACTCTCTGAAAGCTCATTCTGGAATCACACTGAGAAATAAACGTGGTAAAATGGTGGTAAAATGTGGTAAACTGGTGGTAAATTGTGGTAAATTGGTGTTTTACCACCATCATACTAATAGTGGCGGTATAAATCCCGTGGGTAATTTCCTATTGGTTACTGGGCACTTTTCTAACACGATTTTACCACATTTACTTATAGCGCGGTAATTATATATTACTGTTTACCATTGCTGTATATAATTTACCATGGTACCCCCCTACGACCGGTAAATTGACCCCCAATGGTAAAATTACCACATATGACCGGTAAATTGACCCCCAATGGTAAAATTACCACATATGGCCGGTAAATTTACCATGGTATGACCACGGTTAGACACGTGGCAGGCAGGATGCACTGTGATACAGACACGTGTGCAAGATTAGTGCACGTGGCAATCAGGCATGGAATGTTACATAACTGTTACCAGATATGCTAGGTAGGTAAGTATGTGGCTTGGCAACTCCCGGCCCCGTCCTGGGTTTTGCAAGTAAGGTCAAACTAGAAGCAATAAGAAGGAGAAAGGAAGGAAGGGCGCATGCTGCTGATTTCTAGCTTGCCGTTGCTAAGGTCTTGAGCATCGTGCAGATTTCATTCCTGGCCAAAGGTAGATGGCGTGGAGGGGGATTTTAAATCCCGGAGGGCGGTGGCAGATACACTTGGTCTCAAGGCGTGACGCCGGCATCAGCAGGGTATGTTTGGCATCCTCGTTCAAGACAAAGACGGCACGGCTGTTCATGCGCGCGTTTTTGATAGTCGGGTATGCCGTCACCATGGCTAGACGGCACACAGCGCAATGTGTGGCCGGGTCCCAGATCAGATAGTAAGCTTCCACGCGGCCGTATTCAAATGCATCGGCTTCAGAGGATGCTAAGGCTACGTTGTAGGAGATTCTGGTTACTGCCCTGGTGTACATCGTGGACGTGAAGTCCTCGTCGCCGTGCCGCATTCGTGGAAAACATAGGACGTCCAAGGCGTCCCTTTCTAGCTCGTATCGCTCACCGTGCATGGCACGCAAGGAAGCCGCCAGGCCCGGAAGCAGCCTTCCTTCCGCATCGGCGCTTAGCGCGGATACAGCCACGCCACCGCGGATGATGTGATGACCGACATCCATGAAGTGACACGCGAGCCCCGGGTCATCGCGGAAACCCGGGCCGTCCTCTTTCACCGAGTGCGCGACATAGTCTGGAAGGAACCGGATCCCGGGGTACAAGTGGGCCATGTCATCTACACGGTCTTTCAGCAAGTAGGCGTTACCGATGCATGAATCGATGGCCTTCCCCCCCACCGGCTCCGGCACCACCCCCTTCGCCTCCCCCAACAGGCGCTCCACCCATAGCTCGATGTTGGAGCTGACAACGCCTACCTTCTCCTCTTGCTTGCACAAGTGTACCACGGCTAGGCGTAGATTCAGCGTCAGCATGTTCATAGGGCACTCGTTCTCAATAATGACAGCGAACTCCCTCATACGCAGCTCCGCTTGTGCGCGAGCCTCTGCGCGGTCTTCGATTGTGCCGGCGCACACCTGCCGGATGAAATATATCACAGCCTCCCTCAGCTTCCACCAAGCCCTGTCCAACTCTCGGTTGAGACTCTCCAGGACGTCCATGAATACCAGCGGGCTGAATATCAAAATGAAGTTGAGCCAGTCCTCCATAGTGTAGTTCCCTGCAAACAAACCAAGCGTTTCGGGCGACATCAGCATGCATACACTGTTCAATCAATGGTCGACCCATACAACGGGCCGGCCCATGCACACAATGCACGCAGATCTCGCATGCATGGGAAGAACAGCTTTCCTGCAATCATGCCTGCCAGCACACCTACCTGCATATTGCACCACGTCCTGGTACTCACGGTGCATGTCGTGCGGGGCACACAGCCCTTTGCCGTTCTTCTGTAGCTGCTTTAGCTGCGCGGCGTTGAAGTAGCACGTGTCATCGCAGTTGGGCACCTTGTGGCGGAACATCTTCACAGTACTCTTCACGACACCGAAGGTCATACAGTGCATGAAAGGCAGCACGTATGCCGACATGGCGGTGAAATATTCCAGGGCCTCCAGGGGACCCTTACCGTAGCGCCCGGTCCGCATGGGATCAGCGCCCTCCTGGGTTAGCTTGACTAGTTCCTCGTGATTAAGGCTGCGGGGTAATTTTTTTGGTAAATTACCGGTGCGGTAATTACCGGTAAATTACCTGGTATTACCGACCCCCGTTTCTGAATTACCCTCCATACTTAAGATTTTACCGGTAAATTACCAATTACCGCATTGGTAATTTACCAATTACCAGGGATTACCTGGTAAATTACCAGTTCCCATTGTGTCAATTATCCCAATTTCAAGCTATCGAACGTAGGCATGCGGTCAGTTTTAAGTGCAATCTGAATTTTCGAAGAAACCGCGGCTATTTTAACAGCTGCATGTATATATATATATATGATAATAGCTACATAAATAATAACATCTGCATATGTGATCGTGTTGCATATATGAGCATATAGCGTGCCAGAATATGCTCACGCCGGCAACAGAGGTCCCTGGTGGAGCCTTTACACATGTTGAGGCGCCCTATATACCTCTGTCCTATGAAATATCGTGTCAATATCGGAATGGGCATAGTCAAAATTGGTTTCCGATCATGCTACCTCGCAGGGACCCGATCCATAAACCGCACCATGAAGAACTCGGATTTGGGATACTGTCTGTACTTCTGGAAAAAAGCAATAGTATGATGGGTGCACCTTCATCATCGCAATAGCAATATTATGTGCCGACACAATTCTAATGGCCGATACAAACCCACACGAACTTTAAAAAATGAATTCGGGGCCCTGATGCGAAAGTTGGGTCATTTTGTGCAGGCGGTAAAATGTTGGTAATACCACTGAAAGTATTACCGGTAAATTACCCGGTATTACCACACCCCATTTTCAAATTACCGGTAATTTCGCAGCCTTACTCGTGATCCTCCTGGGTTAATAGCACCGACGGGTCCCAGGCATGAACCGTCTCCCCGTCCGGTAAATAGCTTTGTGCGATAGGCTTGGCATAGCCTAGGCAATACATCCCACCAGTTGGTCCGGGGGTGCCCTCCCACAGGCTCAGGTAATCGTTGCGTCTGGCAGCCACCGGAGCGAACCTTCCCAGATCGTTCCGCGCAACGGTGTCACAGTAGCACAGCACCAGAAACACACTGAACTTATCATGCCACTTGCCAAAGTAACCATCGTATACTCGGAACGGCGTGCCTTTGTCGTCAGCGTGCCCGTCGCGTAACTCCTTGAGCTCCTTCACGAGGCGCTCTTGGATCACGTCATTGTTCTTCCAGTGCTGCCTAGGGCCCGGAACCACAATTACGAGCCCGGTAAATTCCATCCTAACCCGATCCTGCGAACACCCGCATGGATGCACCGTCAGTCCTCCCTTCCTCAATCACCGGGAAGCCTTCGCAGCCAGACACGCTAGCAGGTGTACAACCTACGGCACGCAAGGCGGGACGCAGTGCACCTTGCATACGCCTACACTGCAGAAGGAGACCAGCAGCAGGGGACCACCTGCATGCGTTATACTGGTTAGCCTTATTCTAGTAACAAGGCACATCGCAACGGTTCGAGTTGCAGATTGTGGCGGCGTGTACCCGAGGGTGCAGGTCCGCGCTCCGCATCGCTCCGAACCTCGTGGACCATCCCCTGCACCGTGCGCGCCACATTCCCACCATTACGCCCGGTGGTGTGTCCCCACCCTCACGTGCAACGCATCGTTTGCACCATAGCGCTGTTCAGGTCAGCCATTTCATTCAACATACATCAAGGGGAGGGGGGGGGCTTGGTTGTAGTAGGAGTGCTGGGTGTCGGCTGGACTCACTGTTTGTCGTGCTTCTTCGCCCGTGCGTCATCCTCTCCGTATTCCACAGCCATTCCAGCCCGAACCATTCCAGGTTTCATGGGATCCGTGCTTTCTGTTTCCTGCAGCAGCCGGCCCCCAACCGTGCTGTGCTCGTTGATCCGCGCCACGTGCGGGCTGGTCATGACGCATGCGTTTGTAGGCGCTCTCGCCTGCGTATCAGCACGCATCTTTGCAAACTTCGCATTGCGCATCCAGCGTCGGACTAGCCGTTTCACCGGGAAGTAGAAATAGTACTCCTGCGGGCGGTACACCTCACCCCGCGCCGTACGTGTCACACTGTATCTCTCCTCCTCGCACCACCCGACCGGCACTCCCGCCGCATCCCACGCGATGGGAACCCCGCATTTCTCCTGCGCTGGTTTCTTGGTCTCTGCTGGAAACGTTCTGTGATACTTCGGACACACATGCACTGCGTAGTCCCACACGGTCTCGGCACCAATCAGGCGTAGCATGTGCCAGAGCGACCCCGGTAAATTGGTGTTTGCTCCACCCAGCAGCATCTTCAAGATTTTCATGAACGTGTTGAAGTGCGCGTCTGTCCACTGCTGCCGCCGTTTCATGTCCAGCAAATACCACACAGCTTCCTGCAGCGTCACTCCGTGGGGGCTCGCCTGCCCATGCGTTAGAAGCGGATCCATCTTTTTGGGACTGAGTTCGGCCGACTCTGGCGCGTCCAATGTCTCCACTTTCGCTGGCTCCGGCGCGTCTACCGTCACCGCTTTCCCTGCCTCCGGAGGGTCCACCGTCACCTGTTTCGCCGGCACCGGCGCGTACACCGTCACCTCTGCGTGATGAGCCAGCAGCAAGGCGGCCGCCTCTTCCACCTCGATTTCCATGCCCGCCTTTGCAGCTAGTTCCTGCGAGTGGCCGTCCCATCCTGGCTTAGTTTCTGTGCATATTCTGCATGCGCTGCATGCCCCTGCGCATGTTGCATAACGTACATGCTACAATACGCACTACATGATGTATCAGAAAGACGCACAGGCGTTTCCACGTCCTGTCCGAGCAGGGCAGTGAGACCAGTGTTCCGCCAGTGTGCAAGGTGCGGCAGGGCGTACATCGTAAAGAAAGTCCGGGATGGAGAGGAGGTCCGCCTCCGCATCACCACCTTCGTCCGTATCCTCCACGATGTCTTCTTCCGGGATGTCCGGCAAATCCAACACCTCCTCCCAGTATGCATTTTCGGCTGGGGTGGGGGCATCTGACGACCCCCCTTCCTCGCAATGACTCAATCCCATATATCCCACGGCCTTTGCGTCCGCCAGGTCGTGGTTCGTGTCATTCCCATCTGCGCCGGCTCCTCCCACCAGGGTATACCGCATTCTCCTGTTGGGTATCCTCGCCTGCTGAGAATCATCATCCGCTGTTTCCACAAACACTGGGGCCGCCTCCATCTGGTGGCCAGCGGAGATGGCAATGACCCGGTGCCTTTGATCAAACTGAACTCCCAGAGATTGCATGCGGCATATGAGCACGTCAATCCTTCCCTTGTAATCCTTTCCGGCGCGCCCTACCTGATCAGGTATGCCCAGCGTGCACAAGTCGTCGGGGGTGAAGATGGAGCGAATGCTTGGGCGCTTGATGTCACGGTAAGCGCGTTGCGCCAACTCCAGTAGGCGGGCGTCGGTCACGTGCCGGTTATCACACGCGGTTGGGAGCTGCGCCGTTTGGCACGTGACGGCTTCCCCCCGGCTCGCCGTTTCCCCCGCGCGCCGTCCACCGGGCTCGCCCCCCCACCTGCTAGCTCTCTGGGGCCCACATGCGGCGGTGCGTAGGTTATCCGCATCCTCTTGTCGATCATGCACCCGAGAGTTGTCAATCTGTCAGCCAGCTGACGGATCTTTGCGCTCTTCTGCGCCATCGTGCTGCACTCCTCTGTGACCTTGCTTGGGATCCATCCGATGTCCACAGCAAACCGTGACACTTTGGGTGACTTGCCCCCAATATGCAGGCTTTGCAGTTTGCGCAGGATGACGGCGTCCTCCAGTTCAGCCATCACCGCGCATACCTGCCGCAAACTACCCCTTCCGGCGTGTCACCGACCTGCACGCAGCACATCCGTTGAGGGGGAGTGGGGGGGGACACCGACAGCACCTGCATCATGAAGGCAGACACCTCGTTAGATGCATCGTTGCTCCTCGCGTGAGCGCCCGATCGATACGCGGCGGTCGCTCGGTGCATGGCGTGTGCAGCGTGACGCGTGCTTAGTGACCGCGTGTTTCCGTCGGAGAACACAAACTGATTTATTCCAAAGATACAATACAGTTCAAAATTGTCTGTTCTAGCCACATACGGTCTTTCACTTCGCATAGCCTACAATCTGCATTAATCGGAAGCTGGTGTTCGTGGTTGACATCCTAAGCTTTCATGCCAGAGGCTTGCACGGTTGCGCGTTTCCTCTGCGGTACAAGTCGTATGCGCCTGCTTTCAAGCTTCTGGTTCAGGAACACTGGTCAGCCAGCAGCTTGGGGTATCGCCAGCGTTGCAATCCAAGCTACGCGTCACCAGATACACCTGCGTGCACACGGCGCAAGATTCGACATTCATCCTCATGTTGCTCATTGCAGGCATCGGCATGTCACAACCCATGCATGCGAGCTGCCTGCGGGAGGCGTGCCCCACTCACCGGCTGGTCGTGGCTCCGCATTTCCGTCCACTTGTAAACCCGGCGGGACCGTGTCGCGCATGCTGAGCAACTTCGGCAGGTTGGACATGCACATTTCTTCCCCGGTCGATGTCCTCCAAAGCAGTCCCTTCTCGCAGATGTGCACATCCGGGACCCGGCACTCGCCGAATTTCGGGATGATCGCCGAGTTGAATGCGTGCGCGTCGAACTCCGCATGAAAAATGGCGAAGTCGAGGAGCACCGCGGGCAACTTGACTTGCAGGTTGGCGCCATTGTCACTGGCCACCGCCGTGCAGTAGTAATCGTGCACCTCAGACCACTCCTCCACCGTTATGCGATGGACAGTCTTGCCGATTGCTCCACTCCACGTCCCGGAGGCATGCTCCACTGAGTACTCCTCGCCGTACGTGGTCGTCTCCCAGAGCTGTGTCTTCATACGGCCCGACAGTATTTTGACAGCGGACTGCGTGAGCTTCTCCGCTTTGCCAGCAGCCACCAACCACTCTACACCGCCACTGACGGCGCGATGAAACGCGCCCTTCCGCGAAATCGGCAGGAGCTCGGCCATTGTTGCTCCTGACACAGTAACCTGCCGAGCATCAGCCGGGCAGGCCTGCTTCTTGCGCTTGTTGCTGCCGGCAGCCGGCGGTCCCTCGTTACGTTTGGATTTCCGGGGTTCAGCTGCAGTGCTCTTTGGCGTGGCGACTGGCACGAGAGCTCGCAGCTCCGGGTTGCTGTTCACACGCCGCCTGAGTTCATTTGTTAGTGGCGTGTTGAGCGCGTCCAAGGACTTCTTGCTAAGCGCTGCGTAACCCGCAAATGTCGCTGGTTGCTGAAGGGTAAACAAGCTCCCTTTCATCGTCAGACTCACTTTTTTGCCCGTTCCCTTCAGCGCGGTGAGGTGGTCCTTAAGGCGCTCGTCCGTGACGGTTTCAAGTGCGGTGAAGGGTAAACAAGCTCCCTTTCATCGTCAGACTCACTTTTTTGCCCGTTCCCTTCAGCGCGGTGAGGTGGTCCTTAAGGCGCTCGTCCGTGACGGTTTGCAGCAAGGCCAACGCTGCCTCCGGTGTTGTGTCACCAACGGTGAACAGAGCGCCCTTAGCCTCCATCACACCCCTCATCATAGCGATATTCCTGGCTATGTTACCGGCTCGTTGTTTTTCCAGGGATGGCGGCGACGTTACACTGGTCCTCGGACTCCTCCTGACCTCCTGAGCCTGCTGGGGAGCCACCACCTCCTCATCCTCCTCGGACTGCTCGTCCAGGGAGGACCTGAACGCCGCCTCTGTCATGATAGTGGGTAATGGGCTCACTGCCTCCTCCGGTGTGGGCAATGCCCCCGGGGCCGGTGCTGCGGCCTGATTTATCTTGAGGTGTGTTGGCTGCTCCGGCGCCTGGGCTGGGCGCGACTCCTGGGTGCGGGGCTGGGTGGTATGTGCGCCCTGGGGTCGACGTCCTTGCGCAGGGGGGACCGGAACCATCGTCAAGAACGGGCGCAGGAGGTTCAGCGCGTCACATACTTCGCCGACCCATATCGCGTGGCTCTCGGGAAGTTGCGACTGTGTCATGTGGTTGGTATCATCGCTGAATATACGTGCTGCAGGGTCGTACGTCACCCACGGGCACTCAGACAAGTACTTCACCCAGACTCCGATGTCCGCAAGAAAATTGTCCTGCACGTCCGCTGCTACCTGCGGTGGCTGAATCGTACCCGCAGTGCGAACTCCACCCGGGGGTGCATGCGCCGCCACCCCGGCGCCAGCAGGATCCGCCGCTACCTGCGGTGCATGCATCGTACCCGCAGTGCGAACTCCACCCGGGGGTGCATGCGCCGCCACCCCGCCGCCAGCAGGATCCGCCGCTACCTGCGGTGGCTGGATCGTACCCGCAGTGCGAACTCCACCCGGGGGTGCATGCGCCGCCACCCCGCCGCCAGCAGGATCCGCCGCTACCTGCGGTGGCTGGATCGTACCCGCAGTGCGAACTCCACCCGGGGGTGCATGCGCCGCCACCCCGCCGTCAGCAGGATCCGCCGCTACCTGCGGTGCCTGCATCGTACCCGCAGTGCGAACTCCACCCGGGGGTGCATGCACCGCCACCCCGGCGCCAGCAGGATCCGCCGCTACCTGCGGTGCATGCGTCGCCACCCTGCCGCAAGCAGCAGCTGCCACTGTATGCGGCTGCTGATTCGCAACCGCAGGGTGAAATGCACCCGGGGGACCCCCTGCTACGGCATCAACAGCCTGCTGCCACGGCCCAGGGAATCTCGCACGGAGGACGTTGGATTCCTCGGGCGTGGTCACCCTGAGTCCCGTACACTGCGGATTGCCGGCGATGAACCTGTCGAACTGCAGCATGGCCGTGATGTTCGCCGTTACCTTTGGCGCACAAGCGGTGCATAGTTCTGCCTCGCCGAGGACATCCTGCCGGCAGTTCGCAGGGGACACACACTGCGTTTGAAACCTCTTGTTGAGGTTGCGCATCTTCTGCTTGATCCACTGGCTGCATTTGCCCTTGGCCACCGTGTGCTCCTGGCTCAGAGGAGCCAGCAGCTGGAAAGCCGCGCACTTGTTAAACACGTTCTCAAGGAGAATGTCGAAGTTCCCCTGAAGCCACCCTTCCCCGCCGGGTGAAGCGTGCATGCCCGACTTACGGCATATACCGGCGTGTATCTTCGGCGCCAGGTCGTTGAACTGTTCCAGGAGCCCCACCGGAGCTGGCCGTTTAGCCGCCGTCATGGGTATCACAGTCGGCCAGACGGGGTCGCTTCGTCTTCGTGCCTGTCCCCCCTGCACATGCGCATGACAAACGTTACGCAAGCGTATGTGATACAAGCAAGCATGCCCTCTTGGTACCTGCAACTGTCAACTGGGTAGGCGGTGAAGCAGGCAGGAAATACACGCACCCTCGCCCATCCCTGCCCACCCACCACTCGCAGCGCCGCTGCTCACCCTGTGGCCGCTGATTCGCAACCGCAGATGAAGCAGCCTATAACACGGCGCCGGGGAGAGCGCCGCACGCGCCACGCGCCTGATTCGGCGCGGAGCGGAGCAGCCTCCAGCAAGCAGGAAATACACCACAGGATTCGTACTCCCAGCTTCCACGGACTTCGCGCACAAATGGATACTGCGTGCGGTCTCCTGAGCAACCTGTACTATAGCGTGCGGCCTACCCCTTAGCGTGCATTCTTATCGCAGTGTATCTATGGGGCTGTTTGCAATCTGCATTAAAATAAGTTCGAATGTTACTGCTAGGGGGCTGCGCCACGCCCTTTCCCCTGATGCGCCTACTAACACGCTATTCATTATCCGGCAGGATGCGCATGTAATGCCCCGCGCAATAGGGATGCTCCAACAGCTTCCACAGCCGTAGAGGTTCGCGGCTAGTCAACACCACACCCTCGTGGGGGCAGATGAACTCCATGGCGAAGGGCGCGTTGTTCGGGAAATCCTCTGGAGTTGGACCCGAGTCAAGCGGCCAATTCATGCCCGCCAACGGCCAGCTGATGTACAGCTGTATGACGCGGCCCGTCATGTTGGCGATGATGTGCCAGAACTGGGGTTCGTCATACTGCTGTTTCTGCGCTAGGATTTTGGACAGGGAGACATAATGCATATCTCCATTTGCATTTTGCTGGCCCCGGGTTTCCGCCATGTCAAAGTTGTAATACTCCGGATGCATCTCGTAGAACGCTTGTATGGCTTGCCGACAGTTTTGGACACGCACTTTACCACCCTCCGCTAGTACCTTAGCACCCTCCGCTTGTGGCAGGTGCCAGCCAACGCAGTGGAGCCAACAGTTGCCGTCGCCTACCACGTCTACGGCTCGTAGCCCCGCAGTCCGCAGGTACGCCTGCACATCCGCCATAGTCACTAAACGGTCTGTAGGAGCTGCCTGCACGTCCACCAGCAGCCTCCGGTGTGCTGGCTGACACGCGCCTGGCTCAGTAACGGATCCGAAGCTGCAGTCAAAGGCGCTGTCGATGATATGTCCTCTGTCGTCCCTGGTGAGCAGATGATGCTTGTCGGCGTCGTAGAACCGTCCTCGCTGAACACCAGTCGGGGCAACCGCCCTTGCCTCAGCCATTCTCACCACACCTGGGCTGGTAGGTGTCACCGCGTTGGGGTCGGCCTGGGTGTCCATGGGTTCCGCAGCGGCCGAGTCCGCAGTAGCCATTGGCGTCTGGGGAGAGGGCCCCACCCGCGGCTGCGCCGCTGCGGTACCAGTGGGGCTGGTAGCTGTCGCTGCGTCATCTGCGCCAGAGCGATCCCACCACCCACGTACCCCTCATTTCAAGCGCAATACACCTAGGGTGTCTGAACTGCACAGCGTCAGCAGACTGAGCGAGGGTGCACACACCTGGGCTGGCAGGTGTCGCTGCGTT